>JAHBCN010008430.1:0-39033 GCA_019359885.1 Listronotus oregonensis | reverse complement strand
TCGAAGATAAACCCACTTGGCGATTCAATTTCGTACGACGTTGCGCATGACGTCACTTGATGACAAAAATTCTGCTTGTCGGTTGGAAAAGCAGTGTTTTAAAGCCTTTTTTAACGTTTATTGTATTTTGGCATTAATTATGATTATTATATATTGGTGTATGAGATATTCTATGATTATTATAATAGTATGTAAGATATTTCCTTAATTGTATGTGGGATTAGGATCCGATGATAATAAGCCTTTAAAAATAAGGTATAGAATAAATAATATAAATGCTCGTTTGACATTGATTAAGGTTTAAAAAACGAACAACAAACGATTATAATTATTTAAAGTATTTTAATTTAAACATGTGCAATATGAAAAGTCTAAAGGCTTGTTAATTAATAATAAACTAATAACACTTTATATATGGTTTTTATTTAAATACATTTAGTTACCTACTTTAGACTAATACTTCTGCAGAAAAATATCAGTACATATTTTGTTATGATGCAAAAAAATAAATAAAGCAAAAGCAGACAATTAATATACAGCGTATTGTGATAATTTTTAAAATTTTTATTGAGTTTTATGCGCTATACCTACCTCTAAAGGATAGTCTATATTTTCATATTGCTTATGGGTAGAGGTGTTAAGAAAATGACACTTGTAATGTTTAACAATTCTGTTTATTTTTTTAAGAATATATAGAGATCGAACGCTGTGATAGATGCACGATACGTCACGGTTTTATACGGATTTGCCATATAAGACCGTGACGTATCGGTGTGTCTACAGCGTTCGATCTCTACTTAGAAAATTAACAAATTTACACAAGAAAACCAAATTTAATTAATCTATTTTATAATTTTCGTCATTTTTCTCTTTGTTACTTTGGTTTTTTATTTAATATCCCTATTTAACATTAGAATTTTAAAATACAGATTGGGCATTTGCGATTTTAAATAATTTTTAGTCAACTTTAATGACTCCCCGTTAAAATTGTTAAAAATGCGGTCGAGTTCCTTACGCTAAGTTACAAAATCTGGGTTTGGCTTCAAAAAATAAATAAACAATACACTAAATCCATCGAACATCTAAACCGAAATCGGAACGCCATATTAAAACTTGCTGTTTCTGGGGAAATTTGTCATCAAGTGACGTCAGGCGTGCGAGAGAGATGGGCTTATCTCATGCGCGTGGGTTTATCTTTTCGAATAATAGTATCATGGTTATGGTATATGGGTCAAAGCTGCCATGTTTTTTCCTTGTTTACAGCACATAACAATGCGTGCATCTTCTTTCTTACGCTTCCACTTACCTGGAGCGAGAATCGTTCGTTGAAATCATGGCAACCTCTGTTTGCGGCCATTTTCCCACTGGCAACCATGGATTTTTGTAATTAATATATATAAAACTTTAATTTTGTATTAAAAATTAAAAAAAAAAACAGGTAAGTGTAAACAATTAACACTGATATACCTGTTTACAGCTGGCAACCCTAACGCTGCGGCTGACTGAGAGCTGATTATCTTTCAAATGTTATAAAATTGATTAAAAAAACATATAGTTGCAAGTTATTTTAGCGAATTAATCATACTAAAATTAATTACAAATAATTGCGGCTAATTTTTTATAGTCAACCTATTCCTTATACATTCATTTAAAATTGGTTGTATCAAAAAAACAGATACCTGCAGAATCGAGCAGTGGGATCTTAGACTATTAAGGGCTTAAATTTTTTTAAATACTACAAATTTAGTTCTGTACCATTCGTTTACATAAGATGGTAAGCTTTTTAACCAGCGGATATGTAAGTATTTATTTTAATAAAAAATATATGTTATTTGTCAGACTGTATAACAAAGACGTCCTAATAAGACCTGGTTTTTATAAACTTACTATTTGGTCGGATGCTTTATAACTTTTAAAATAAAAGCCCCGATTTTGAACTTCCAAATCGAACTGATATGCAGCAATAAAATAAGTAAGAAAATACTAAAACTTGGGTTTGAAACCAACTTTTAATTTACAGTGTTCAATGAGGTACATATGCGGTCAGTTTATCAAGTTTATAAAGTTTATTCAAACAGTCGCCTTTATTCTCGGCGAATTGAGCCGATTCCAATTCAGAATAAACTTTTCAATTGTAAAATAAATTTTCTTAAAGCTGTTTCACGTTTTAGCTAAGCTGGACTTAACTGTTACTTTTGAAAATATATATAGCGGAGTGATTCCGTAAGTCTATCGTGTCGTTTTTTTTTTGGTGTAGAACCAGGTCAAACCAGTTAGGTTCCTTTGAGTATGTCACCGGGTACATGAAATCACATTTTACCACATTTTTTTGTGGTCTCGAACTTTTTAAATGAATAAAAAGTGATTTTTTTTTAAATTTGAAAAAAATATATTTTTTTCCGTTTCCACCGCCATAACTTTAAAACTATCAAAGATACCAAAACATTTTTTATGCCAATTTAAAGCCCACGCTGTAGCGCTCTTAACCTTATAAACTGTTTGGGCACAATTTGCAGTTTCATTCCTTGAAAAATCAGATAAACTGAAAATATATATTTTTTGTATTGAAATTTTCACCAATCGATAAACTTTTTTATTTTTGAAAATATTTTCATACATGCAGCGAAGAAATTATAGCCAATTAATAAAAAAAGTTTTTGAAAAAAAATTTTTTTGCCTAGAGCGTATCGTTTGGCAACAGCGATTTTTTTTTCAGACGTAAAAAAGTATTATCGGGACCCAATAGCCCCGCATGCGGATAGCGTGCGTAGTAATACATTAGTAGTGGTGGTTGTCGTAATTTAAAGTGTGCTTTATGTATTTAGAATTTTATAACAATGAAGCGAATTATTTGTAAGAAAATTGTGTATGATGGATACAAATCTGTTTTACAAAGACCTAGAATACAAGGCTTGTTATCATTACTATCAAGTGATGAAAAAAGGCAGGACAATCTAGCAAAAGAAATTCTGTCAAAAAATGATATTTTAAATGGCGAAATTAAAATAAAATATTATAAAGACTGACGTAAATCTTACACAGATTCTCCAAACTATTATTATAATTTGCAATCCGACAGTGGCGCCGATCCTTCAAATTATTGTGACACTAAACTTAAATGCGATAGTTGTAATATTAGAAAAATGTGCTTTTTTGCAACAATAGTAAAAATAAAAAGAAGAAAAGTTAAATAAAAAAATCTGTTTTAACAAGTAATTTAAATATTATTATGTACTTACATAGTATAGTTGGTACCTTTATATTAGTTTATATTTTGTACCGAAACAAAATATGAATTTCAATTTTATCCTGATACATAATGTTTAGGGTATTTATTTTTTTACATAGTACTGCATCTTTTTAGGTAGTAGAAAAGCTACCTATTGACATTAATATGATATCTAAATTACGTGGCTATGAAGATTTATTTGCGTTTGATGAGAAATATCATAAATTATGTTACAGCCACTACATCTCTGAAAGTAACATAAAATCGCACAAAAATAGGACAACGGTTTCCGAACCTATCTGAAAATAGTTTGACAATATCTAACTCTTCTGCGAGTATTGGTGGTGATGTTCAGACAAATCTTTTACTTCCTAAAGAAATGACCAAAATTTTAACTTTATTAAGAGCTACTGCCATAATACGCAAGGCTTTATGTCAAGACAAAATTGAATTTCCAACATGTACTTGTGTAAAAGAAGGCCTAAAATGTTGTAAGGAGTGTAAATCTCGTTCTTGCAATAACATTTTTAAATATTTTGGGGCAGAAATGGATTAAATTTACGAAAAATTCTAATAATGAAGCGCCTAAATAACTACTTACATATTACATTTTTGGGTCTGGTAAAGAAAATCAGCCACGGAATTGGACGATTTTTAAATTTGCAATGTAAAATATATTTTAAGTATTTTTATTTAAGGCAAAAAAATGCAGATGATGTGGTTTTCACCAAGAAAAGCGCAATAAAAATTCTAAAATTTGGTCATTATTTGACATTTTATTTTAACTATTTACGATTTACATGTAATTAATACATGCACCGCTTCAAGACGTTTACAGTGTTGCTAAACGGAAATATTATTAATTGATAATAAAAAACTTTGCCATTACCATTAGGATAATTTTCATTAAATAAAAAAATTAAAATTCGAGCCAGTTACAAATATAATTAGAGAAAATAAAAAGCCGCTTTAACTAACCAGCACTAATCATGACCGACCAGAACGGGCGCATTTATAATAAAAATACAATTTAACGAGGAAAACCTAACCGGAACTAACCAAAACTAGGTAATAGTTGGAAAGTTGTTGTTTGTTAGTTCTGGTTAGTTTTTAATATAAAAAACAACCTTCAATAATAACAAATCATTACAAAAAGTCTGGCAACATTGCTTATTCAAGCAGCATTCAGACATGTCAAAGAACGTCATCGCATTATCTTTTTATATGGAAAAAAAGAGGAATTATATATTTCTGTTTAAAAAGGACGTTTCACGAAGCCCTAGTTTATATTTTATGTACTATATTTCTCAAATTTAATTAAAAGACATAAAGCATCCGCAATTTTTTGTTGCTAAAAATGTTTCAAAATATAAGTTTTGAATATACCTATAATCAAAAAATAACAATCCCCTGGGTGGTTTTCTTAAGCAGAATCAGCAACCAATAAAAAAAGTTTAATAAACCTACAAATTAGGTAATTTAATAGCAACGATTGATATTTTTTGTATGGATTTAAAAATCTGCCCACCTGTTTTGGATATTTAAAATTTTCTTTTTAACAACTTAAGCAGCCCTTAGATCTGCTTTAAATCTGTTGATAAAACTTTAACTACTACACTCCCATCTTTGCAGTCGGCCGGCTCCAAGCCAGGCGCAAAAATATGAGTTTGGCCGTTAAAAAAATATCACTGACTCAATACTATAACAGGAATCTAAAAATTTTTATTTTAAAAACTTTTTTAAGCATAGCTACAATTTGTACGCGCATGTATATATAAATTTTTAATAATAAACTTTTTCTCGATTGTTCAAAATTACGCTACTAAAAATAACTATTTTGAGTTTCACTATTTTAAAAATTTAACAAAAAAAAGCTTTGAAGTGGGACGTTGTTCAAGCGCTATTGTGTCTACTTTAATTTAAAAATAATCTGATAGTTGAATTTTATTAGATATATAGCAGTGGAGATGTTAAAAATGTGTTTTATTGAAAACCGATTTTTTTTTGGGTTTTTTAAAATAAAAGTTCTGACCACTAAAAAATGTCGTAAAAAGTGATTTCGACAATTACCTTATTAAAGGATCCCACTAAGTCTGGTTTGGTTCTACGCCGGTTTTTTTTTCTCGATAACTAAGCGACTTTCCTTCCAAATTTTACTCCACTAATAGGTATAAAGAAAATATTGGCTTATAAACTACTTTAGTAATATATCTTTAATAAAGGGAGAAATTTTCGCAAAATCCTCGAATGTTTATTTTCATTTTTTTTTACCTTAGAAAACACTACCAAGTGCCAATATCTTTGTAGTTCGCATATAATGAATTTACATGTAGTATTTATTTCATTATTTACTTTAGAATTTCTTAAAAAATATTTAAAAAACAAATTTTTAAAAGGTCGGCTAAAAAAAGACATAAAAGAATACTAACAAAAACACACAAAAATATTTGAGCTTAAGCGTTCGGGTCGACGCCAACGGCTCCAATAGTATTTCTAAATCTACATTTATACATTCAGAGTCTATAACTATCGGTAATCCATTAAGCAATGTTATTAAACGTCTTATTGGATCATTTTTACCTCTTCTTAGTGGGTTAAAAAGAATCTACAAGCATACTTTTCCGCACTAATCTGCGTGCGAAAAATAGCACTTTTCCGCACTAGCGCGGAAAAGTAAAATCTTTTAGTTTTGGGAACATAAATTAGTATCTAATTATAAAATAATGCATAATTTTCCCTATAATAGTTGTATATTTGAAGAAACTGAATTTTGCATTAATTTTGCTGTCTTTTTATTACATTTATTAAATAAAATAAAATAATCCTAATTTACCAAATGTAAGTACATATTTTTACATACAAAGCAATCAACTAATTGTTTATGCATCTATCAAAAATTATTTTTCTGTCACGCATTTTTCAACCAAATTGGAGAAACATTTTCAATGCCCATGCCCATGAGATCTCGTCACAGGTATGTTTGAGAGCTGGTGTCAAAGTAAGGGTGTGAAGTTTTTTAAAGAAGAGATTTTTTTACCTATTTCTCTTATTTATCAAAAACATGTAATGTTTACATAATGTATTGACATTATGGTCTAGATACTCTATGCTAAAATGTATCATTAAGTTACAAAAGAACATAGATTTAAGCAAGTTTTTCAAAGTGACGGCCCACCTTAAAAACAAAGCGTTGGTTTTAGACTTAAAAAGGCTTAAGTCTTTTTAAAAGAAGAAATATCGAAATTCATGGATAAAGCGCCAGATGATACTTATTTACATATAAAAGTGGCTACGATCTTTGGCTTAGCGGGTGCTTGTCGTAGAGAGGAGATAACAAAAATATGTCTGGACCATATTGAAGATCAAGGAAACTAAATACTGATGCACATCCCAGACTCAAAAAATCATAGCTCTAGAAGCTTTGTCATTTTTGGAGATGCTGAAAATGGAAAAGTTTTAAATCTATTCATAAAGTATGCCAGTTTAAGCACGCCAACAACACCACATAGGCGATTTTTTGTAAACTATAAACACGGAGTGTGTATAGTACAATGTATCGGCATTAATACCTTCGGAAAAATGCCATCGAAAATAGCGGTCTATTTCAAACATCCTAACCCGGAATTGTATACTGGGCCTGGGCATAGCTTTCGCCGGTCCTCTGCAACATTTCTCGCAAGTTCCGGAGAAAAAATATCCAACATCCACTATATCAGTCGCTGAACGGTAACTTTCGTACAGATTTTGTTTTTTTATGTTCTATGCATCACTTTCGAAAAAAGATAGTAGTTTAGTGTTAAATTGTATGTCAAAAAATCTCTGTAAATTGAGTTATTTGTTAAGTTCCACGAAACTTTTAAAGATTGTAGCCTCTTTTAAATGCATATTTTATTCACTATATTTATCTTCCAAAATTTTGTTTGCCTTACTAGTGCGCCGCAAAAATGAACACAATTAAATTAATACTCAGATTATTAATCACAAAATGTCTGATAAGTGTTGGTCGCTGATTTTACCGAAACATCTTCCACTATCCAGAAACAACCGTTAATGCCATCTTCCAATGTACTAAATCTCTCGGTTCAAAAAACTACTTCCATAGTTGCAAAAGATTGGCTCATCAAGAACCCAACGCGCCGCCGGCGCCGTCAACGTTTTCTACAGAAAAGCAACTCGCGTCAGCAATAAATTTGCAAAACGCGACCAATTGCACTTTTACTATAAATTTTAATAATAATAATTAGTGTATGAATTTCTTCGTTAATAAACAATATTTTAATCATAAATTTTTAAAATTATGTTGGCTTTTTCTCTCGCTTGATAAAAAAAATTGTTCCTAACACTTGCGAAAAGTAACTTTTCCGCTCTTGGCTGCTTACTCGAACTCTGCTGCGCGTCGTTCGTGTAACGCCAGCCGCCTGCGGAAAAGTCTTACTTACTTGTTTGGAAAATAACTATTCTGTCTACTTACATATTTTTCCCCAATTCCGTCAGCGTTGTCACAGTATCGAACCATGCAGATATTGCATTTTACGGTACCTTTTGGGCAACATCTTAGTTGATATTTATTATTTTTTATAGATTCGCCCTAAATGTCAAATAACTTTGGCAGTATCGTGGCAACCATTCGCAATACTTACAAATTCAGGTACCGATTAAAATATAAAAACATGCATTTTTAATTTTTTTTCAGATTTTGTTTATCTTGCAAATGGCTCGCACATTTCTAAAAGGAAGAATATCCCGATTCTCGTTATATACATCCAGCCCAAGGGGTTTTTTAGCACAAACATGCCTGATACCTCTTTTATTTAACCAAAAAGTGATTAGGCTTGGTCTATTAGACTTGTCTTTAAGGAGTCAATAAAAAGTCGCCCCTTGATAGGTTTATAGAAAAGGTCAAAATGTGCTCTTCAAAGTTCACCTAATTTTGTACGTGTCAATATACTTTTTGGAATAAGAGTTACATAGGCAGAAATTATAGAAATAACACATTGTTTAGCGGGAACGAACTTTATGTAGAAACAGTGTTACCTTTAAAAATACTTCAAAACACCTTAACATTTTAAGCGGGAGGTGTAGTTAAAGTCGAAAATTACTTTATTTAAATAAGTTAAAACTCAGTAATTAGGATCTTTAAATTACAGTTTATATTTAATTTGCGCTCTTTTTAAAACAGTGTTACCTTTAAAAATACTTCGAAACAACCCAAAGTTTTAAGTGGCAGGTGAAGTCAAAGACAAAAAAACAGTGGCGGCTTGTGGTCAATCTTTCCAGGAGGTCATTAGTTAAAATTTCAAATGCATATGGCTTAACTGATTTTTAGTTAAAAAAACAATTTTAGTCATTTTATTTCACATAGACGTTTACTCCAAAGAAAAACAAGAAAGAAAATTCAAAAATAAATAATTTAGCAATATTATTTTATTTGAAGAATTATATTTCCATTTAATAAGAAATATAACAATATAACAAATAATATGCATCGACATCTGTTAAAACAGAAAAATTGCACAACATATTCAAAAAAAAAAATCTCACACACGACAGTAAGTAATATCGGTATGCCAGAGGTATGACGGCAACTTATAGGTTGAAAATAAGCATATTTATATGATAAAAAATAAGGGTTACTTAACTTACCTAAATACACATAAATTTTAGTTCAAACCTTCTGTCTTTGGCACTTGCAAAATGATTGATTACTTCTTCATTGTAATTTACCATATTATTTATAAAGACCTTTTCAATACTTAACATGGCCAACGCAGAGAGTCTACCTTCCCTCATTGTGTTGCGTAAAAATGTCCTTATTCTATTTAATATAGAGAAGCATCTCTCGCTCTCTACAGTTGTCATCGGTAACGTACACAAATTTGTCAATAAATGCACTGTTTCCGAATTAACATTACAAAAATATACACCAACAAAAAATACATTCCTAAAATCGTATATAATTTGTTCTATAATAACCGTATAACAAATAAACACCTTGAAAAATGCGTAATTTTCCTCTTCGCGCCTGTTGACCCAGATCATGTGATTACACTGCTTCGGAAAGCAGTCAAAATCGCCCAATCGTAAATTAGATCGGGAAAACTCGACTCGGCTCCGTTTAAAACAATGCGGTCAATGAAGGCAGGCAGCCCGGTTTTTGGCTAACAAACGAAACCACCGATCTGGAGATCGCTGCGCGAAGCTTGTGGAATCCAGTAATCGATCAACGAGTTTATATGCATAGAATAATAAAGGAAAATTTAAAAGGTTGAAAAAAAATTGTTTTCATTTATATCATTATTATGTTCGGAAATATTAGTCAAAATTATTGGGAGGTCATTGACCAAATGACCCAATGGAGGAGCTGCCACTGCAAAAAATATTTTATTTAAATGAGTTAAAAATTCAGTAGTTAGGATCTTTAAATTACAGTTTATATTTAATTTGCGCTTCTTCTAGAATGCAATCTGTATAAAATGTCTTAAGTCTTCTAAACTAAAACTATGCATATACAGGGTGTCCGGAAAAAGGAGGCCAATCCGCCGGCCGCATATAGGGTGGACCAAAATAATGCGACTTTCGTTATGCCGGTTTTTAATTGGGCGCTCGGTATACAGGGCGTCAAAATGAGAAATATAAAATCGTTTTTTTGAAGTAAGTCGAGTGTTTCATAAGATATTAAATTAAAATTTGGTGTGAGGGGGTTTTTTGGAACGAGAAATTGAAATCCGTTCACGGATTCGCTATACCTTGCAGAGGGCGCCACCTGCGGTATATTGCATGTGTTAAAAATACCAAAACTTTTTGTACCCCTGTATAATAAAGTTCTAGTAAAAAAATTCTAATTATCCAATCTTTTCTTGTAAAAAAAGTATTCTTAGTAAATGTCGGCCTGAGAATCCGTTTATTAGATATCTTAATTTTAAAATCTAGATACATTTTAACAAGTTAACAAAATAAACGTAAATTATTTATATGTGGCCGGCGGATTGGCCTCTTTTTTCGACACCCTGTATATTAAAGGAAGGAAAATTTCAAAATTTTATTTCATATGTAGTTGCATAAAATAAAGTTATGAAAAATTGGTTATAAACTGAAAAGAATGAGCTACATTTAAAAACAAATAAAATGTGAGTTTAACAAATGGATATATGTTTATTTTATTTTTAAAAGTCACTTTAAGAAATGCAGATATGCAGAATATTTTAAATTTCTTGCTTAAAACATAAATTATGTAAACTGAAAGAAACATAGAAAAATATAAAGGCGAAAATTAAAATTTTTATGTAATATCGAAACGTTAATTTAAGTTACATGCTTTTATTTATCTTAAAACTATTAATAAAATATAAACCAGTCATTGAAAGAATTTGCCATAATAGGTAACGGTCAACACTGGTTTGACAGTCGCAACAGCGCACCGACCAAATCTCTTGAGACACACACCAAAACTAACCAAAACTAAACAAATCGAAGAGTTAAGGCACGGGCTAAACAGTCTGCTTCGAAGGACCGATTTGCCGACATTGGCCAATATTAATAGTTTGACGCCGGCATGATAATTTTTATACAAGGGAACTAAATATAGCAGTCATCGAACTGAAGCAACTTAAAATGGTAAGTAATACATTATAATTTTATAAACAAAAGCAAATACTATACAAAAACTCTTCCCTAAATGCAACGCGAATTAGCGAAACCACTTGCAAAAACTACTACCAGCTCAGCGGCATGACCTCGAGTGACTGGACTTAATATTATTCGATAATGGTAAAGCCACTTTTAAAAAACTGTAGAAAAATCAAAACCGACAACGCAAAAAAACAACTTTAACAGTTTTACCTTGTAAAGTATATATGGTATACCTAAAGTCCAAAATTTCTGTCAGTGACTCATTTAATACCGGCCACCCAAACGACGAAGCGGCTGAATAAAAATCTAACACTAGTAAATGATTTTTAAGCCTATGATATACTTTTCCGCTCAAATAACAGTGAACCGGCCAAAAGTTTCATCGCCACGTTGTCATAATTCGCAAGAATAAATCACCAGCCAGCGATCGCACTTAAAATAGCACGCCAATATATATTGAAATCATTGTTATCGGGAAGACAATAAAAGTGGCAACACACATTCCTTAGTTTACAACTTGAAGAGACTTGAAAATAAACAGGGTATTCGTGCTGTTCGATGATTTTATTTAGTTATTATTGATTATGGACAGATTTTGTAAGTTTAAATTTTAATTGCTATACAGGGTATTTTCTAAATATTGTAAATTTCTAATAATTGTAGTATATAGATATTGTTTTGTATATAAAGATTTAGTGTTGTTAAGTGCTTTTAATTCTGTAAACTATGAATATTAACCAACCTTTAACTAGTTATCCGCCTATAAAAAAAACGTTAAAAGAACGAATATTGGTTAAAAATGTTTACCATGGGATTCGGGAACGAAATCCAGAACTAACCACTTTGGATGCTGCAGAGATATGTGCAACTTTAACAAAAGTTAATTCGCGTACGGTATTCAGAGTTTTAAAAGGCAAAAAAATCAATATTAGTAATTATGCGGATACTGGAAACTTTAGAAGCTTAATTAACAACCCCTATATTAACAACTTTCGTCCCCATTTTAAACTCCTAAGGTATGTAATTTTAAAAACCATATAACAGATAATTTTTAATCGTAATTAATACCCTACATAATAGTTTTCATACTTCTGAATCCAAAAATGACGAAGTTCCACACAAACTTTTATCCCCCTCCATTTTACCTTTTTAGGGGGAGGGAAGTTTCCCAAAAGCCTTTCTTTGCTAGTCTTATTTTTCTGGGTATTTAGAAGTCTAATTACCAACTTGCATATTTACAGCTTCAAAAATGCTTATTTTTCGGTACATATTACTTTCATCCCCATTTACCTCCCCAACAGATGTAATTTAAAAAAAATATTAAGACAGATCATTTCTAATCATAATTAAAAACCTAAATAACAATTTTCATACTTCTAAGTCCAGAAATGACGAAGTTTAATACAAACTTTCACCCACCATCCATTCTACCGCTTTAAGGGGTGAATTTCCTAAAATTCCTAGCCAACATCTTTTGCTCATAGTCAACCTTTGTTGCAAATTTTATCTTCATAGGTCAAGTAGTTTTCGTGATTAATCGGTGTATGAATAAATGAATGTGTGAGTAAAATATATATAATGACCATATGACTTTTTTTCCATTAATTAACATTAAAATTACCAAGCGCTATTTCTGACAACTAATTTACCTATGTTTAAATTGATGTTTTCGACATAATAATCTATAGTCTATAACACAATAAAGTCGTTTATTTTAAATTATTAAACAAAACAGAACTAACCACTTTGGATGCTGCAGAGATATGTGCAACTTTAACAAAAGTTAATTCGCGTACGGTATTCAGGTTTTAAAAGGAAAAATCAATATTAGAATTATGGGATACTGGAAAATGCGATTTTTTCGCTATTTTTTTGCACACTTTTTACTTTTCGATTGTTAAACATGAATCAGAAGCTGTTTTTTGGCTGCCTCTTATAGTATTTAAAAAATAATAATAATTGAATTGTTTAATTCCATTTTACGACATATTCCTTTAAATTCTGTCATTTGCACGAAAACATATTTAAAAAACTCATACTATGTTAATATTAAAAAAAACACTTAAAAAGTAAGGAAAAAACCTTAATTTTCAATAAAAAGTAGGTAAAACGTTTACGTCCGAATTCAACTCGAAATTCTAAAAATGTTGACCTGTTACCAGGTTGTTTTCTTTATGACATTTTTATAAGGTATGCGAACCTTGCTTCGCTCAACCTACAATGTTTAATCAAAAATGGATATCCTAAATATGGAACACGAAAGACCCGAAATAGTTATTGGATTCTACAAGCTGATGATCTCAGAGCTTTCGTGTTCCTTATGTAGTGGATATTTTTGATGAAGCAATGCGTGTGAATATCGTATTTAATATTGAGATTGCAAGATCGGTGGTGAATTGGCAAGTCGGTGTAACTTGGATTTTCTATCGTTCTGCTTTTACATCTTTTTTAATTTGGAATTGATTCCCCTGACCCCACACAACCCGGGGCACTCTAAAAGCGAGCGATGCGTCATTGACAGAAATTTTGGACTTGAAGTATAGGTACGTTTTATTTTCCATACAACTACTGGGGTAGAGTTCTGCACGCGCGTTATTTTTTGTGGTAACCTAAACTCACCTACCCTAACCTAATTTAAAAGATAAAATATTTATTATAGGTGCCCATCAAAAAAACCATCCTCCTAGTATCTTTTCTAAAAAAAATATTTTCGGCATAATTACAAATTAAAATTCACATCCTGCCCATTTAATTTATTGTCAGACCAAAAAGCGGTATGACGACACGTGTTGTAGAGTTTCAGTAATAGTTTTTTTTTGATTTGTTAATTTAATTCATTAAGAACAAAAAGAGAAAATCCATCGCGTTTCTTTATTCCGATGCAACATAATAAATGTAATAGTATATTACACAACAAGTGTGGAAAGTGAAAGATTTCACACGAGTGTGGGAAATTCACTTTCTAACGAGTTGTGTACACTATTTTTCCTACGACCACAAAATATTGACCTCAATTTTATTTTTTTTATGTTGCAATCTATTTACTCGTGGAATACATTTTCCCCTCTAGAGAGGAAAATATTTTCCTCTTTAAAGAGAAAAAAGAATTTCATTCTGCAAATAAACGTTTAAATTACAAATTCTCTAAAATCCAAGTAATATTTTTGCATTTTTCAATAGCTTGTGTTATTTTAAATATAGAGATATTAATGAGTTCTTAACATCGAGTATTGCGTCGAAAGGGTGGATGGTGATACTTTATCGGAGAATTCGTTTATGTATGCCAGCAATACATTTTCAGAAAATAAACTTTTTATTTTATTTGCTTTTCGCCATTCCATAAACTGGTTATAAGCGCGTATATAACGATCCCGTGAAGTTTCAGGCAGTAAATTTAGTGATGTTTTTTGGGCGGCTTGTATAATTTCTGGTGGTGTATTTTCAATTTTACTATCAGTCTCCATTTTAGCCGAATTTTTTATATTAAATCACGTTAAATACCAACAACAAACGATCAGAATTAAATTGTCACTCGACTGACGCGCTAGGACTACGTTTTGTTTTTGTTGCGTAACTCATGGCGTACTAGATATAATTCTGTTTGAAAACGATTTATAGCTTATATTTAAGAGATAATTGGTTGTCAGTTATTTTCCTCTCTAGAGGGGAAATGTTTTCCTCTCTAGAAGGAAAATGAAAATCAGTATTCGTGTGAAATATGCATGTTTCCGAAGCAGTGGAGAGTGCGAATATGTTTATTTTCCTAAGTGGTCGTAGGAAAAAGGAAATTACACTGTTAAAATCCATCTCAATTATTACAAAGAAATAATACATTTTGCAAAATACAGGTTTTTTGTAACAAATACCTAAAATCAAGTTTTTTTGGAACGAATCGTTGCTGTTTTCGGACGCGGCGATTTCGTTGTACTTGTACAGTTGGGGTAAGAGCGTATTTGGGGTAAGTGCGACCATATCGGTTAATACAACCATTTTAAACGTTAGAGGTGGCAACATTGCATAAACACATTCAATACAAAACATTTTATATACCGACCGCAACGTCTTGTAAACGGATCCGACAGTTGTCAAAATTTTAACCTCAAATTATCGTTTGAACTTTCTGAACGACTAGGTAAGTAATTTTTAAAAAATCAATATTATTGAAATATATTTTTATATTTCTAGTTTCATGGTATAGGTGTAATAAAAACTCAATAAACTAAATGATATTTATGTTATTTGTAATACAAAAGCTTATATTTTGTAATTATTTGTGTGGACGCACTTACCCCGTAAAATTTGTGGAAGGTTCAAGTGCGTCCACGTGCGCTTTTTATGGACGCACTTACCCCTTATTTGGTTTTCAGAAACATGCTTCAAAATTATAAAAGAAAAATGCAAAGAGTTGCTAGTTACACTAAAGAACAATTGCAAGCTGCCATTGACAGTGCCAAAAATAAAATATTGTCTTTAAGAAAAGCAAGTACTCTTTACAAGATAACAAAAACCACAATTCTGGACCATGTCATGGGACGTAGAGGTGTGAAGAGCAAAAGTTTTGGGAGAGATTTAGATATTCCTTACGAAGATGAACAAAAATTGCAAAAGCCATTAGGTTAATGGAAAAGGGTGGATTTGGTTTGTCCAGATTAGAGGTGCTCAAAAAAGTTGGAGATTATGTTGTAAAAAATAAATTTAAAACAATATTCAAAGCTGGCATCCCTGGCCCTGATTGGTTTATAAGTTTTATAAAAATACACTGACAGTCAATTAAAAAACCACAAGCTATAGAAATGACCAGACAAAAAAGTGTGGACACATTTATAATTTATGACTATTTTGAACTGCTGAAGCGTACGATAACTGAACTTGGACTAGAAAATAAACCAGATCAGATTTGGAACCTAGATGAAACAAGTTTTTGCGTAGACCCCAAAAAAACTAAAATTGTCGGTGCCATTGGAACTGCTGCTACAAGAACGATCAGTACTTCAGGAAGAGAAAACACGATCGTTTTAATGTCCTGCAGTGCAGCTGGTTCAAAAGGAACTTCCCTTGTTATTTTTAAAGGCTTGCACCCTAAAATCCCGAAGTTGTTTATGCTGCAACAAAAAAGACTGGATGAAATCGTAGGTTTTTCAGAACTATTATAGCTAAGTGTTAATTTCTGACTTTAAAGATAAATGCCCTATACTTTTAATCTATGATGGCCAAAGCACTTACGTCAATATAAATTTGATTAAAGAGGATATTAGAGAACAAGTGACAATTTTAAAGCTCCCACCTCACTCCAGTCACCTACTTCAACGACTAGATATAGCCTTGTTCAAACCTATTAAGGACAGATGGAATGCAAAGCTGGTAGCATGGCAACGTGGAAATCCTGGGAGGAAAATATTGAAAAAAACATTTTCTGTGCTGATTAAAACAATATGGAAAGAAACAGATCCAGTAAGAATTCAACAAGGGTTTAGAAAAGCTAGTATATACCCCTTCAATGATCAAGCTATAGAACCAGAAAAATTTGAACCTTTAGCCTATAAAAGATGGCAAAGGAGCCAAATAGAAATGAGGCATATAACAGCTGATGAAGATACGAATAGAGACCAGGAGTTCTTAATGACTGATCCATCAACCAACAAACTGACAGCCGAAACTAACAACCCTCCAGAAACGTCTTTGACAGAAAAACCAAGCACATCACGATGCCAATTAACAGCAACTAATACCCGTACAGAAACATCCTTAATTCATATACCCTTCAAGCAAATCTTAGCCACAACTATGAAACATGATTCACTAGCCAGCGATAAAAAAAGCCCAAGAAAAGGATAGCCAGTGGGGCAGAAGTCATTACAATGAATGAAGTGCTATTGAACCTTAAAGAAAAAAAAAACGTGCAAAAGAGACCAAAAGAACGGATAAACACAACGAAAAATTGCAACAAAGACGCACTTAATTCCAGGTTAAAGAATAATTCGGATTCTGATAAAGAGGAGGTGGAATACGCAGAAGATGATTTAGACACTTTGGAAGATATCTGTAAACAAATGAACGAAGAGAATGCGGACTTAGATGAAATTGCAAGAAGTTTGGGTGAATTATCTGTTGACAATTGGGTTTTAGTTAAGTTTTCGGGAAAAAAAATAATAAACATTATGTAGGAAAAACATTAGACATAGAAGATTAAGAAGTGGAGATCAAGTTTTGTAGGAAAAGTGCATATTTTCTGAAAAAATCAGTATTTAGATTTCCTGTAGTTGGGGACGTTTCTGTTGTATCTCAAACTGACATAGTTAGGCTTCTGCCGGATCCAGAAATTGGAAGGCGTGGAGAGATATCATTTCAGGTTTCATTTAGCGGCTATACGGTGAAATAGCTTTTTGAAGTGTATTTTTTTAACTTTTGAGTTTGTCACAATAATAGTTAGATTAAGTCTCATAATAATATTGTTAGTTTTTTATCCAATAGATCAAGAATATGGTACAGATTTATAGTACAGATTTATATTTAAATTCATACTTACCCCAAATTTGTGGGGTAAGTGCGACCACTAATCTTGGAAAAAATATAATTTTATTTCTTTAGACTGAGATAAAAAATAAAGGTTTTTAACTGCTCAAAGTGAAATGCACATATGTATCTTTTTGGAAAAAAATTGTGTTGGTCATCAGAAATAATTAGAACACCAAGGATATTTTGATATTTTAACTATGTTAATTTTGTGTCTCACTTACCCCAACTGACCTTATATTTTAAATAAAATGGTGGTTTGTAGATTGTGAGGTTTCTTGGAATATTTGGTTAAGTAGTTTATCAAAATAATTGTTTTTTTACCAAGTTTTTTTTATTCCCTGGTATAATAATAATTCTACTTCATTATAACAATTTTTTAAGTCCGTAAAAGAAAACCAATAGCTTGCAATGAGCAGCTGTTATTTAAACGTTCTACTGTTAAGTTGAAGATAGTATTGGGTAAAGTTAGGAGATAAAAATTACACAGGCCCACAAAAAAATTAAAGTGGTGTATGCTGGGTATCGGACTCAGATTTACCGGCGTTTTTTCCGCTAAATACGAATCTGAAGTCGAAATTGGCGGTTAAACAGCCAAAAATTGAGAAAAAAAGTAATTTCAGATATTAACGATTTTCAATATCTTAAAAGCTTTAAAAGATACACGAAACTTTATATGACATAAACTATGTGTTTTTACAAAACCTTTAATTTAGGTTATTTAACCTTTTTGTCTAAATGCAATATTTTTAGAGTTATAACCCAAGAACCGAATTTTCAGGACTTTTTCCTCTGTAAAAATTTAAAATATTTTTTTTTGTTTTGGATTTTTTCAAATAAATAAAATAAATAGTTTATTATAAAAAAATACAAAAATCACATTAATAATAAAATATTTTTTTTAATTGAAATTTTTTTCCAAATAACCTTTTCCTTTATATCTCGTTCATTATTTATCTTATTAAAAATATTTATTTAACTTTTTATATAGACAATTAGGAAATCTCAATTTTTTGTTTTATGATTTTTTTTTTATATCCTATAGTTTATATAGTCGTAGTGCAAACATTCCGTGGTAGCAGGTTTTGCCGATAAATGTACAGTATCGGTTTTTTTGGTTTTTTTTTGATTTTTGGCTGTTTGACCCTCATTATGACTTCAGATTCGTGTTCGGCGAAAAAAAATACGCCAAAAAATCTTAGTTCCGACACCCAGCACATATCATTTTTTATTTTTTTGTAGGCCTGTGTTATCACATTAAAGTTTAGGTTTAAGTTTACCCACCAATTATTGTTACTTACAAAAAATATTCCTTATAAATTATCGTACCTTTCTGTTTTTATTTTAAAATTGCTAAAAAATAATGTTAATCGTTAATCTGTTGGTATCCATCTTGCTTTTGCCTCATTTTTTCGTTTTTTTTTCGTCGACATTTGTAATAAACAGCACAAAAATCCATAGGGTTTAACTATTATGCATCTATTTAATATCATTTTAATGAAATTGTTAAAATAACGACTAATCTTAAACATAATTACCAAAAGTAGTGTTTAAAATACAACTAGTGATGAGCAAGACCAAGACCAAGACCGGGCTAGTCTTGGTCTTGGTCTTGCAAGCCTGGTCTTGGTCTTGGTCTTGCAAGCCAAAAGAAGGTCTTGGTCTTGGTCCACCCGGTCTTGGTCTCGGTCTTGCTCCAACAGTCTTGCTGGTCTTGCTTATTTTTGGTAGTAATAATTTAAAGTAAGTAATCTTGAGTAAAACATATTTTTTTAATACTTAAAAATAAATAAAGGTGGCGACTATATTTTTTGCATTAATATTTGAAAATATACCAAGTTTAAGCTTACATTTGAATTATTTGATTTAAAAGCATATTTTAAATGTACGGGTTTATTTATTAACCTGTTTTTATACATTTAGTTGCACATAGAAAATTTTAGTGATAGAAATTATTAAAATTTTCTTTAAAGAAGCATATAAAATTAAAACAAAATCTGTGTACTGTGTGAGCAGAAAAAAAAACTTTTAATTTCAACCAGATGTGAAATTTTCGTGAAAATGATTTTTACATGTAAACATTGGTTTCTGTTTAAAAAAAAGTTATTCAGGAATCTTTTTAGTTCATAAAAACTTTTTATCTTTAAATTACTCAAACATTTGCAGTACAAAGTTGGCACACATATTGTATAAACAATCTGCATGATGAGTCAATAGTGTGTCAAAGCTCGATATCTCCGAAACCGTTCATGATGGTGAAAAACTGAACACACAAAAATTATAGAAAAAAAGAGCGTAAAATGTGAAACTATTTTCTATTTCAAAATTTTTCAAAAAATCCACTGACTCTCAATAAAACGCCCTTGTATTGATCCTAAAATAAAAAAAAATATGGCGAAAAATCCATTTAAAAAATCACCACTCCTTATTTTATCCTGGAAATTGTTGAACTGTCATAAAGAAACAATATCAACGTGATTTTTAAATATCAGTTTTCGTCTAGACCTGATATCATATTTAAAATTCATTTATATAAAAACCATTCCTATATGACATAAAAATAATATTTTTTATGAATCTATCGCTTTTAAATTTATATTTTAGTTTTAAGAAGCAATCTAATGGTGCCACTTCTTACAGTGTGTAACAAAAATAATTTTTTCTCTATTGTGGAAATTTTTGATTCACTCTGTAAGTAGCATCACTAGATAACTAATTAAAAAAAAACATTAGGAAAATGAAAGTAACTTTCAGCTTCTAAAACTTTTGTACTCCTATTTTTTCTCTGTCGAGAACCGTTTCGGAAATATCGAGCTGTATCGGACCATTAAGTCACAATCTTATTATTTATGAAACATGTTATTGAATTTACTCGTTATCGTTGTTAGAAAACTGTATATAAAAAAGTAATCAATGTAGTTATTATTTAATTAAAAAAACCTGTTAGTTATTAAATAATCGCCTTTTTTGGAAGTTCTTAACACATTTTTTGTCATGTCTGTATGAAATACCTTTGTATATTAAATATAAAAACTAAATATTATAATATTAAAAAAAAGTCGCAGAAGTGCAAGAGTCTTGCAGGTAGGTCTTGGTCTTGCGTAGTCTTGCACTCCTCGATCTTGGTCTTGGTCTTGCATACCACGGTCTTGGTCTTGCAAGCGAAAAGGTGGTCTTGGTCTTGGTCTCGGTCTTGCTGCAAGACCAAGACCAAGACCGCAAGACCAAGACCGGTCTCGCTCATCACTAAATACAACCACTTGCCTACATAATTGTGCTGATTGTCTAGGAATATAAATTTAAACACTTCCAGCAGAAAGTAATTTAGTATTTACCTGGGTTATTATTAAATGTTATAAACATTTGCAGAAATTAACCTACTTAATTATTTTATTTTTAAATCATATAACTTTCACTACGGTTTGTTGTAAAATAAAGAAATATATATAAAAAAAGTAAGGTAGTTTTTTGTAAATAATGAAATTCGTTAAAATGTTAAAATATATCTAGAATCTAGACTCAATTTTAAAAAGTTATAACAAAAAATAACCCTGTAATAAGTTGTTTTCACAAATTTTTAAATCATAGTGCCGCTTCTAAAATAAAATAGTTTTAGGCAAAAAATTTGCTTTAAGCAAACCTGCTTAAATAAAAAAAAGAAAATTATTTTCCACTTTTTTTATTTTTATACTTCCCTAGGTATTTTACAAAACTTTTTAGTCCGTTTATATAAACTAGGATCGCAGCGCTTACTGCATTTTAAACATTTTAAAATTACCTTTATTATAACAAAAACTAATTTGTAAACTGCTAATCTGGTTCAGAAAGTTTTATATTACAAAATTTTTAATTAAATTTTTAAACTCGTATTTACCAATAGGTTTATGTTTTATGCTGGATCTAGGTGCAATGGAAATTAAAGTTCTGGTTTAACAATTCTATTTTGCATATAACATTGGTGTAATTTTAATAGCGTATGTCACTAAGGGCCACCTATACATTGTCGTGTCAATCAGTGGTTAAAACCAAGATTTAACTACTACTTTAAAAACAATTTCCGTCATGATATTTTAGTCATTAATAACACAGTTACACAGAAAAAAGTGGGATAAACTTTTTTATAAGGCATAAGTTTTCCTTAGTAATTTTACCCCCTGATCAGGAATCCGGAGTCAGAATGCCACCATCTCGTCATTAATTTTTTTAACCTCAAAAAACTACTTAAAAATAGTTAAAATTAATAAAAATAAATAGTGATGAGCAAAGCAAGACCAAGACCAAGACTGGTCTTGTTCAAGCCAAAAGTAGGTCTTGTTCTTGGTCTTGGTCATGCACCATCCGGTCTTGGTCTTGGTCTTGCTGCAAGAGTCTTGCTGGTCTTGCTTTTTTTGGTAGTATTAATTTAAACTAAGCAATCTTGAATAAAATATATTTTTTGCTTTAAAATTTTAAAATTTACCAATTTTAACCTTAGAGGTACATTTAAATTATTTGAGTAAAAAGCATATTTTAAATGTAGGGGTTTATTTATTTATTGTGGTCCATTTTTAGTTGAATTGAGACACAACCTGCTTTTATACATTAAGTGACATATAGAAACATTTTAGTAATAAGAACTATTTAAATTTTCTTTGAAGAACCATATAAAATTAAAGCAAATACAAAACGGTGTAGTGTGTAAGCAGAAAAAAAAAGAAATAATAACTAACCAGATGTGACGTGAAATTTCCGTTAGAAAGATTCTGATATGAACCACAGGCTTCTGATTCAAAATAAAGGTTATTCAAGAAACTTTTTAGTTTATATGAACTTTTTATCTTCAAATTAGTCAAACATTTGCCGTATAAAGTTTGTAAAAATACGTTATAAACATTCTACTTTTACAAGGTGGCTCAAGAGTGTGACAAAGCTCGAGATCTCCGAAACCGCTCATGATAGTGAAAAACTGAACATAAAAAATAAAAAATTAAATAGAAATCCACTGCCACTCAAGAAAACTTCCTTATTTTTAACTTTTAACCTAAAATAAAAAATTAGTGGCGAAAAATTCATTAAAAAATCGCCATCCCATATATTATGCTAAATTGTTGAACTGTCATATAGAAACAATGTCGACGTAGATGGTTTTTAAATATCATTTTCGGTTTTGACAAAAATGACGTCATCATTCTTTTGACATTGTTTTGACTTTTCCATTTAAACCGGAAGTGATATTTAAAATTCATTAATCTAAAAAGAACTTCTATATGACATGACTTCACATGACAATTTTTTTTATTCATCCATCACTTTCACATTTATATCTTAGTTTTAAGAAGTAATCTTATGATACCGCTTCTTACAGTGTGGAACAAAAACAATGTATTTCTGGATTTTGGAAATTTTTGATTTACCCTGAAAGTGGCATTACTAGATAGCTAATTTAACATTAGGAATATGAAAGTAATTTTCAGCTTCTATAACTTGTGTACCCCTAGTTTTTGTCTTTCGTGAACAGTTTCGGAGATATCGAGCTTTGTAGGACCATTGAGTCACCATCTCAATATTTTTAAAACATGTTATTGAATTTACTCGTTATCCTTGTTAGAGAACTGTATAAAAGAAAAAAGTATTTGATTTGATTATTATTTTATCAAAAAATCCTGTTACTTATTAAATAATCGCCTTTTTAGCAGTTCTCGACAATTTTTTTGTCATGTCTGTATGAAATACCTCTATATATTGAGTATAAAAATTGAAATTTATAATATTAAAAAAAAAATCGCATAAGTGCAAGAGTCTTGCAGGTCGGTCTTGGTCTTTCGTAGTCTTGCACTCCTCGGTCTTGGTCTTGGTCTTGGTTTCTTGCATACCCCGGTCTTGGTCTTGGTCTTGCAAGCGAAAGCAGTCTGGTGGTCTGGTCTTGCTGCAAGACCAAGGTACCAAGACCGCAAGACCAAGACCGGTCTCGCTCATCACTAAAAATAAACCAGAAAAAAACTAGATTTTTTTACATGCAACTTTACAGTTTGATGTAAAAGGACCTGCTGAATCTAAGTCTATAACCAGAATTAAGGTATTAAGTGTAGTTTTTTCTTAACCTTAAAAAACGGACTAAAAATTACTTTTTTTAAATCTTTGCGGACCTTGCCCAACATTTCATAAGGGGTTTTTTGTCGGTCGCTGATTATGAATCTGAACTCAAATTCTAAAAATTTAAGATGGCGAATTAAAAATGCCGGATGTCTTTTTCAAGATGGCGTAAAAAAATTTCCAAAATAAATTATTTGGGCCAAATTTCGTATCAGGTAGTTTTTTGAGGTTGCTAATTCTAAATCTGATGTGAAAATAAAAATATTTATATATGTGAATAAGGGTAAATACAAATTTTAGACACATAATAACCGATTCCAAAACCACTATCGATAGAACTAAAAATTGATTATGATTTTATAATGTTCGTGTTTTAAAAGTTTTATTGGCTAATTAAAACTTCGTTTATTATGTTAGGCCCGTCTTCTGAAATTTGAAATACTTACTTCAAATTTGTAAACTGGCATGTATCAAATATGTCTTCAATCTGTTGTCTTAGCTTATCAAGCTATCAGCAACCACAAAAACCACCTTATACCAAGTTTGAATTAAAATCATTTATTTTAAAAAAATGTATTTACCATCGCCGCGCGGGGCGTAAAGTGCACTTTATGCCCATATGGGTACAAAGTGCACCATAATGTAGTTGGTAATTAAGCAATAAAAACACAATAATAAACTAGTATGACATAAAAAAAAATTAGAGGACCTATACTTTATATACAGGATGTATCATAAAGAAATTTTAAATTTTATTTTGAAATGTCAAAATTTGGAAATGCAGGATTGATTTTCGGAAGTCACAACCTCTTACATTCATTTTACATGTATTGAATAAACATTATTGTGACATTTGCGAATAAAATGTGGTTAATTTTTAAGTAAAATTTTGTTATTTATTATCTCGCAAACGATACGGAAGAAAAAATTAAAATTGGTCAGTTATGTATAAGTTGATTTACGCTTTAAAAATACTTTTCAAAAAACTTGAATACCCAATAAAAAAAATTATCGATAACGTCATGTCTAAAAATTGGGATACACTGTATAAATATTACTTTTATAGGAAAGAACGCGACTAAAAATACTAGTCGACGCCGACCGACGCGCGACGGGTCAAAGCATTTCCCCAAAAGAGAACTTGTTTTTGATTTATTGAATTTATTTTAAGTTGGAGATTTGCACTGTGTAGTATTAACTCTAAAATAAATATTAATAGAGCTACTTATAAAACATATATAAATTAGGTCTTTATTGAACGAATATTTTTATGGCCGACCGAGCTTACGTGCGAGGCTATAAAATGATGAGTCAATAAACCCTGTATGTACGCGTTATATACATGATTTTATATACGATTGCAATTGTATTATATTATGTAGTTTAAATTAAAAAAAAATAAGATATAAAAATTTAAGTATACCTGTATACAAAGCTCTCGCAATTACTTTTAAAAAGTAATTCAATTACAACTACCAATAATTATTCTTTCAAGGCGTAGTAATTTAAGATTACCAATTACTAGCATGTTTGTTAAAAGTAATTTAATTGACAATTAAAACTAAAAGTAATTAAATATTTAAGAAATTACTTTATTTAAATTACCACATATATTAAACACGATTCACTAAGCAAAATATATATACCAATATACATCATACGCGTACGTCACACTATTCAAACTGCTTTTTCGGCAAGTTCAACATTAAATGACTTAACAAATAAAAATTTTCTTTTACCAAACAGTAACAGATTTTTCCACAAAAAAAAATTATTTTAATTTAATTACCTCGAGAGGTGATCAAGCAGTTGCCACAGCGGTTGCTGTGAGATGTAGATGTTTATGTTTAAAATATGTCAAATAAGTTAACATCGAAAATTTCTAAAAATAGCTAAATTAAAAAAAAAAGAATCCAGAACAAAAATAGTATGGAAGGTTCAGAAGTATTAGAAGAAATAAAGACGGCTGCAGTAGTAGTTAAGGACACCTTACTACCTGCGAAGTCAATAACGTTGTACGAAGAGACATACAAAGAGTACGGAGAGTGGTGTAATTAAAAAAATTGCGGAAGACCGATGAAGGCGAAATGTTAGGTTACTTTAGCACCATTTTTTGTTTTGTTTAATTAGGTATCAATTTGTGTTAAATATTTTATAAATTCTTTAATAAAATTTCAAAAATTTTTGTTTGACTATTTGGTATTGACAATGACAGTTACTTTATTTTACTAGTATAATAAAGGCTTGTTTATGGACGCAAAATTGTTCTATAAATAGCATTTTATTGGTCAATTGTACATAAAAGTTTTTTAACCATGGAAAATTAACGGATAAAGAAAAAATAATTTTAATGATATGGCAATAAATTTAAAATAAAACCTTCGTACAAAACGACTAGAATTTAATTTTGTCGTGGATATTTATTACAAATTATGCCATAATATAAGTTTTGCTGCATGGGATAACTTTACGTTTTATTTTTGAATAAGTGTACAGGGTTATTTATTTTAAAGTAAACAGGGCTTTATTTTTAAACTTCCCTGTACTCTTTTAAAAAACGAATATAGTCATTTCGTGTATTTTTTTCCGTAGAGTTCAATAATCTAACCAGAAAAACATTTAAAACAAAAACAAAATAGTTACATCACTTAATGGAATACCCTGTATATTTTTATATCAATAGATAAAGACTTTCACGAGGAATTCGGTGATATAAGGGTTGCTGGGTTTATTTCCTGCGGTTCTGCTGCAATTGTCTAAAAACTGCATGCCACTATAAGAATAGTTTCACCTGAAAAAACCTGGCTGCCACAGGTTCCAGGTGCTTATTTGTCAAAGTCAAGAACTTTAAAAAATACGTTTATTACTTTTTGGAGTAGTTTTATATTAAGGTTTTCATCAGAAGAACGGCTTTAAATTATATTATATGCTAAAAATGATATGATATATCTATTTCTAAACCAAGCAGCAAAAATACAATAAACGGAAAAAATTAAAGTGCAACACGAGGTAAAATATAGTGGTAATAAGAACACTAATAACAAAAATTATAATATTAGTAATAATTTAAATGTTCTATATGACCCCCGTTTTTAAGATTGAGATATCTTTCTCCAGTTAAGGACCCCTTATAGAATATTGGCCCCACAATTCTATTGTTAAGCACACTACACCAGACATGAAAAGAAGTCCTCCCTTGGTATTTAATCTCTTGAAATTTCCTGGGACTTTGTCTTGCCCAGCTGTGCGTATTGCGTCGGTTCCCGATGTAGTGAACGTAGCTTAATCCGTCCAAAGAATCGTTTGAAACAGGGTAGGATCGTTATCTTGTTCATGGATTAAAATTTGGAAAACAAATTGAAAGCTAAGTTCCTTTTGTTCACGTGTTAAATGCTTCACTGGAAGAACGTGATATGGAAGATACTTAAAATATTTTAGTGTTCTCTTAACCGTCGTATAGGTTACTCTTCTTCTTGCAGGGCCATACCTCAAGTCTCTAACTGCGTCAGTAATTGACTTCATGGGATACAAAGTAAAATCATTTAGAATAGCTCGATCCCGGTTTTTTTTTTCATTGTAGTCCTTTTTCTAATTTGTAACGATTTCGTTTCTTCAAATAAGACCTTCAGTTCGTTTTTACTGATATATTTCGGTGGAAATTTGCAACATATCTTCGTTGTGTTTCCCTGGCGTTTTATCCACATTTATAATAAAGAGTTATAATACCTCATTATAAAACTACTTCAAAAAGTAATAAACGTATTTTTAAAATTCTTGACTTTGACAAATAAGCACCTGTGACCTGTGGCAGCCAGTATTTTCAGGTGAAACTATCCTTACAGTATCATGCAGTTTCTAGACAATTGCAGCAGAACCGCAGGAAATAAACCCAGTAAATGTTTTTCTAATTAGATTATTGAATTCTACGAAAACAAATACACGAAATGGCCATATTCGTTTTTTAAAAAAGTACAGAGAAGTTCAAAATAAAGCCCTATTTACTTTAAAATGAATGACCCTGTACCTTATTTTTTCATGTTTTGTTCTTTCTTTAGATTTTACTTTATAACTGAGTATATGATTTTTTTACAAGCTTTTATTTAACTTGCAATATGTGTTGTGGTATGTTTGTTCGAGTCAAATCTTGCAACTAAAGATTAAAGTCAATACGTTTAGTTTGGATAATAATTCATGGTTACCTAAGTGACGTCATTCTATATCCAATCTGGCGGACCGCTCAAGATGGCGGATTAGTTATTTTTTATGCACCCACATGATAAAGATGTCTAATGAAAGGGTTTGCTGAGAAGAATACGAACAATAAAATGACGCCACTATAAATCTAATGAATAAAATTGCGGATCACATTTCATCCTATTTTATATACTGTCAAGAATCAAGTAGCCGTTGCCTGATAATACATTATTTCTACTACGTTGTAAAAATACTACTGTTTTTCGTAGAATCAACCCGTATTTCTTATATGATTTAAAGAAAAAGCTGTTTTATTCAATGTTTTAAAGTCTTATGATTTATTGGTGACAGGTTCTAGTTCATGTTAAATTAATGCACTTTTTCAAATCAAAATATATTCATACTGCATAATACAGAGAATCGTAAAGACCCCTATAAATTTAAACTATGAATGTAAAATGTTTTAAGTTTAGGAGCTCTTAGAATATATTTTGTATCTACGTGACATTTCGTAACGAAAATTTTAGTACAGACTGCAACAAACGTGTACAACAAAACTTTAAATTTATTTCTTACATAACAAAAGAAAAATATTTTGCTCGGAGAGTTGTATACTGGGTGACAAGTAAACAACTATCAAGCCTTTTATTTTTTTAAATAAAAACATAACGCCTATATTATTAAATTATAAAAGAAATATGGAGTGATTCTAGGAAAAACAGTAGTATTTTAACAACGTAGTAGAAACAATGTATTATCAGGCAACTGCTACTTCATTCTTGAAAGTATAAATAAAATACAATAAAATGCATGTGACCCACAATTTTATTCCTTAGATTTAGGGTGACGTCATTTTATTGTTTGTATTTTTCTCAGCAAACCCTTTCATTAAATATCCATATCATGGGAGTGCATAAAAAATAACTTGATCTTGAGCGGTCCACCACATTGGATGTAGAATGACGTCACTTAGCTAACCATGCATTGTTATCCAAACTAAAGGTATCGGCTTTAAACTTCAGTTGCAAGATTTGACTCGAACAAACATACAACAACACATACAGGGATGCGCAAAAGTCCGGAATAAAATTAATATCTTTTTAACCAGTAACTTAAGAAAAAAACGCTAAAACACGTCAATTGATTTTAAATGGTACGCATTTTTTGGCAATAAAAAAATATTTTTTCAACCCCTTAGCTACAAACCTCCCCAACTTTTTTCTTCAAATGCAAACCTATGTCGTGTATGGGCTCATTGAAAAGCTCGTAAAAAATAGAATCTGACCATATCCTTTCTTCTTTTTTAGACTTATGTGGTTACCAGGAAATGAGAAAAAACTCTTTTAAAAACAAAAAAGTTAGAAATACCTACTTAGTGCTATCTACGGGTGAATTAACGTAACAGATTCTGAAAATGCCCTCCACCCTCTACTTGGCAGGCTCCTAGGCGATGGAAAACCCGTCTACGGAATTCCGAATGGCCTCAGCCGGTATGTTATGTGATTCCACTCTAATTCTGTTTTTTAGATCTTCAATATTAGCCGGCCTATTTTGATAAACCTTGTCTTTCAGATATCCCCAAAAAAATAATCTAATGGCGTTAAGTCTGGGGATCGTGGCGGCCATTCAATTGTACCACGTCCTCCAATCCAGCGTCCTGCAAATATTTCATCGAGATATTCTCTGACGTTAATACCAAAATGTGGGAGCGCCGTCCTGTTGGAACCAAAGTGTTTCAGTAGGAATATCTGGATCTGCTTCATTGGGAAACATAACAGCTAAAGCAGGCACTAATTCAAAGCGTAAAAAGTCTAAGTAGCGTGCAGCTGTAAGGTTTCCCTCAAAAAGTATGGCCCTAATATTCTGTTGTTGATGATGCCTGCCCATACATTTACTTTCTGAGGACGCTGCGTATGAGCTTCGCATATCCAGTGTGGGTTTTCCTGACTCCAGAATCGATAATTGTGCCTGTTAACTACTCCATTTAAATAAAAAAATAGCTTCGTCCGAAAAGAGTATGTTCAGTGGAAACCCATTATTCTCGTCACATCGCCTAATTATTTCCTCACAAAATTGCAAACGCCTGTCATAGTCATCTTCCAAGAGCTCTTGGACAAGATATACCTTATATGGGTGGTTTTTTTCTGTTTTTAAAAACCTTCCAATCGTACGTCTAGACGCAGGATTGACGCAGGCTAATGAAACCGTTGACAAATGTGGATCTTCCTGCAGAGATACGGCAATGTCCAATTTTTGATCTTCGTCTAAAACATGTGGCCGGCCACTTTTGGGCAAGTCCTTCACTGTACCATGTTCTTCAAATTTGTGTAAGATCTTACTCACAGTAGCCTGGAAATGTGATTTTCCGGATATTTTGCATTAAATAAAGTACACACTTCACTTTGACTCCGCATTCTATCCCCACATCCCAACAATATCAAGACTTCGATACGCTGCTTCTCTGACAATACCATTTTTGTTTGGCAAATTAAAAAAGAACACTTTGAAGGTACACAATTAATAAACTAAACAGATTTCAATTTTACCCAGAAATGCCACAATTTTAAAACTGAGTCAAAAAAAAAATTATCAGGGCATTAAATTTGGTACAAAAAATTTAACAACCTTTTTCTCTTTTTGAAGTACACTGCTCAACAATTGCTTGGGATTATAACTAATTTTATGTGTAATTTTTTTCTGAAAAAATAAATTCCAAAGAATGTTAATGCTAGATTACGTTATCAGTTTTACACATAATCAATAAAATTTGTTGTGCTGTCTGCCCAGGTTGGTCTGTTCTTAAAATTTGTAAACTTTTTGAAACTAGGTACTGATGATCCTTAGCAATTCTGAGCAGTATCATCAATACTGAATGCCACTTTATTTGTTTATTTGCAAAGTAATTCACTCGTAGATAGCACTAAGTAGGTATTTCTAACTTTTTTGTTTTTAAAAGAGTTTTTTCTCATTTCCTGGTAACCACATAAGTTTAAAAAAAAGGGTATGATCAGATTCCATTTTTTACGAGCTTTTCAATGAGCCCATACACGACATAGGTTTGCATTTGAAAAAAAAGTTGGGAAGGGTTGCAGCTAAGGGTTGAAAAAAATATTTCATTTTATTGCCAAAAAATGCGTACAATTTAAAATCAATTGACGTGTTTCAGCGTTTTTTTCCTAAGTTACTGGTTAAAAAGATATTAATTTTATTCCGGACTTTTGCGCATCCCTGTATTGCAAGTTAAATAAAAGCTTGTAAAAAATCATATACTCAGTTATAAAGTAAAATCTAAAGGAAGAGCAAATCATGCAAAAATAAGGTACGCTTATTAAAAAATAAAACGTAAATTATTACATGCAGCAAAACTTATATTATGGCATAATTTGAAATAAATATTCACAAAATCAAATTCTAGTCATTTTTGTACGTTCCTTATAGGTTTTATTTAAAATTTATTGCCACATTATTAAGGATTATTCTTTCTTTATCCGTTAATTTTCAATGAAATAAAACTTTCTTTGGAAATAAACGATAAAGTAAATTTTGTTAATTGATTTTGAGTTTACTTAAAGTTTCTTTAGCATCAGGCATAGGTAACATTTATTATTAAAATTAACAGATATTAATGTTACACACACACCACCTTTTTTGTCTATTTAAAAATTATAAATACACCAGTCAAGCAAACCAATATGTCATTTATTACAAAACGTCATATATATTTAAAAAGCCACCAGAATTTCCTAAATTTTTAAACCACATTTAAAAAAATTAGTCTGAGTTTCTATTTTTTTCATTTAAGTTCATCCTAACAACGGTGGCAGCTTTGCCACCGAAACGTAGATAGGTTTTCTGAGATTCTTGAAGTTTTTGATTTTTTGGGGGTTTTTGTTAATTAAAATTTATGAAAACGATATTTACCATTGGGTAAGTCTCTTAATATTCTTCATCTTTATCAAGGGTTTTATTTTCTTTAGTTAGACCTGTGGTGAAAGTAGCGTTAATTTTAATATTATAAATCAAATACCCTATATTACGATTAAAAATGTCCAAATTACCGCGCAATATTAAAATGTATGGGAAAACAAATAAATGTTATTAAAATTTAGTATGCCTAATTTAACCTTTCTGGAGACTCTACTGAGGCTTTACCGAAAGTGCTACGAAAATTGACCTTCTTAATAATGGTGTATCAAAAAATTTTAATGACCGCCTTGTATTAATCAGTAGATTTAAATTAGGCATATCTTTCTGAATATGTTTGTTTATGGAGACCTTTATCTGAACTTAATTATTATTATTTTTAAATCTACCCTTTTTTTCATAAAGAGGATAATATGTGATTGTTTGGACATTTTCAATTGCCTTTTCCTTGAAAACTAAAAAAGGGTATAGATATAATACAGGTTTTACATGAGGATTGGCTTGTAGAATTGTGTTCCATTTAAAATATCAAAATTTACGATACTTTCGTTTAAACCTAAAGTAATAGGCAAATGACATGATAATTGATATATTAAAAATTAATATCTTTTTTCGTGAACCAATCATACCAATTATAGTGAAATATACTTAATTTAGATTATATGATATATAAATATTTTACCAGAGAAACAAATATCCTTTTTTTATTTTGGATTGCAGGAAATATTGCAATGCAAATAACAAAATTGAATCTGGGACTTTAATTTTGAAAAACTGATTGAATAATATGAAATTTATGGCGTCAAATATACGAGAACAGGTATCCCACAAAAATATTGCTATCTGTAAAAATGTAATAACGAATTTTTAGGAAATTCGACGACTGGTATGTAATACACATAAAATATACACGTTCAAAAATAATTGCATTGGTGTGATAGAAGCAACAGCATAATTTCATATGGTGAACAGCTTTTATTAGAGAAATTTTTCAAAACATGTTATCACGTTACAGAGGTATGTGTAAACAATCGTGCATCTGTGAGTGTTATTAGCAACGATATACGCATTGGCATCTCTGGGTTTTTTTTTAATTTTGAATCTAAAAACTGAGTCATGGGATCCACACAAAATATATACCAGATGATTTTGGCATTAATTAAAAGACTTTGGTTAAAAAAATATATATATTTTGAAATTTGCTATAAAAAGGTAACTTTTTGGATGCCCCCAGCAAAAGATTGGAGTTTCAAAAGCTAATCCTCTATTTGTAGTTTTTTGTGTGAATTTGTTCAAAATTGATCGTTTTTTTTGGTTAGTTTCCCAAATTTCGACCAAGTATCCGCATATTGTGGGAAATTGACAATAAAATTGGATTTAATTTATGAAAGAGATACAAATAGACTTTAAAAAGTCCGATTTTTTTTTGAAGGGAAAGGCACCAAAAAAAAACGTTTTTTCGCAAATTTTAAAATATTCTTTTAACAAAGTAATTTAGCCAATAGCATCTATTAATATTTGGTGTGGATCCCATGTCTCACTTTTTAGATAAAAAATTTTGGAAATCCTAGAGACGCCGATGAACATAAAAGGAAACTTGGAGTACCCACTTTGGAATACACTTAAAAGTATATACATTTATTGTTTTTACCTCTTAAAATAACAAAACGCTCTAACCTGCCAAATCGGAGAAGAAAACCTGTAAATATTTAAATTTGAGATATAAGCCTTTAAAAATTTAAAGCAGCTTATATTTCAGTTTGGAGATTTACCAAGCTTTGGCGTCCTAACCCAAGTTTAAAGCATTTAGTTTACCTTTTTGTACCCCCAAAATGCTCGGGTTCGAATCTCGCTACTGGTAAGTCTTTTTTTATTTTGTATATATTTTATATAACTAAAGTTCCAAATATATTGTGTTCTCTAGAAAAGAAACTTTAATTGATTTAGCTCAATAGTTCCATTAGCTGCGCGGTGATCATAGTTTTCGAGGTGTAGCTCCAATAAAAGACAACTCACACTTACACCTAAAACGTCAGTAATTAAATCAGGTCCAAAGTGTATGCCAACCTAGGTTTGGTGTATACCATCTTTGGAGTGGCTCTTTCCACTATATCCAGGTTAGTACTTAAAAATACTACAAAACGTTCTGATGTAACTGGTGCTAAATATATAAGAGGCAGAATTCATAGATTAATAAATTTAATCATAAAAATAGAACAGTATAAAAAGTATTAAATTCTACTTGGATTTAAAATAATATGTTAAACTAAATACTGAAATTGAAGATGTAGCAGATTATTTGCCGAGATATGTTCATTATTACCCAAATTTTTATGTGTTTGGAAAAATAACAAATTAAACATTACAGATAGTACGGATTTTACCACAAAAGATTCACAGCAAATCTTTTTTATTAGTTTTATATTACTGGAACAAGTCAACAACAAGTATCATCAAATTAATACTGACATAACTTCGTATCCAGTAGTAAGTTAGCAAAACATTATTTCTTCTTCACATTAATGGTCTTTATTTCCCATGATTAGTATTATCAACAGTTAAAGTAATGAGATTTTTCTTTAATATTCACCTCTTAAGCCAGTTTACCCTTTTATTGGATAGGGAAACCAATCATCTGGTTTATAGATTGTGAAGTTGTGATTGTACTTAAAGTTTGTTTAATTATTTAGTTTTATTTGTGTTAAAAGTCATTAAAATGGCAAGTAATAATGTTACGATTTTTTTATCCTTATGACCTATATTCCCCACACTATAAAGAACCTCATAACTTTAAATCACAAACCGTGGTTTTCTAAATCCTGTGACAAAGCCAGACTTTTAAAAATTTAAGCCCACAAAAAGTTTCTTTAAATCCCTAGTCCCAAAAATTGACAGGCTAGCATTGAAGCAAGAAATCAGTATAATCAGACTATCTTAGAAGCAAAAGACCGTTTTAACAATCGGATAAAAGATAAAGTTCTCACTTGCTCGAATGGCAGTAAAGCTTTCTGGTCCATTGCCAAAAATATTAGTCAAAACATTTGCACAAATTCTTTTCCACCCCTAATCTTTAAAAATAGAATTGTTTTTACCTCTAAAGGAAAAGTCAAACTATTTGCCAAACAATTGGCTGCAAATTTTACGCTTGACCCTCCTATTAATCTTTCTCTCCCAACAGTTGCCCCTGTTTCTCATAAAATGTCCGATATAATTTTTAAAGTCCAACAGATCAAGCGTATTCTTTCTTCTCTTATTACTAAAAAATCGTCTGGGCTGGATGGCATACCAGCAATCATTTAAAAAATGGGCTCCCAAGATTGCACCCATCCTAACTGGCCTCTTTCTCTTACCACACGGACATTTTCCCGGAAAGCTGCACGTGTGAAACCTGTCCCCAAAAAATGAGACAAAACTTTCCCTTCTAACTGTAGACCTTTATCTCTTCTTTCTGTTGTTCGCAAAGTAATCCAAACATTCATTAAATTCCAAATCTTTAAGTATCTGGAAAAACACAAGATCTTACATGATAGACAGTATAAATTCCGTCACAGAAGATCCACAGCTGATCCTCTTTCCTTTGTCTCACACAACTGGAACCAGTCCCTTGAGTTTGTTGGTGAATCCCAGATCGTTGCTCTTGGTATATCCAAAGCTTTCGATTAGGTCTGGCATGATGGGCTTCTTAACCTACGGTCTTCCACCTAAGCTTTGCTCTTGGCTTTCCAGTTTTCTTTCTAATCGACGTATATCAGTTAGTGTAGATGGTCATTCTTCCAACTTCTACTCAATTATTGCTGGGGTGCCCCAGGGCTGAGTGCTGGCACCCACGCTGTTTCTTCTACACATTAACGATCTTCTCTCTTCCACAATCAATCCCATTCATAGTTTTGCTGACGATAATACCCTCCACTCTAGTACTCAATTTCTTAAGGCACCATGTAATTCTGATTTGGAAAACCAGCGCAGTTCAATGCAGTCATCTCTTTCACAAGACCTTAAACTTATCTTGGATTGGGGCGCCAAAAATCTTGTTCAGTTTAATGCCTCGAAAACATAGTCATGTTCGCTGTCGCGAAAAATGTCAGCCATCCTGCTCATATGAGCGGCCTAGTTCTGCAGAACAAAGAGTCGTTTAATCTTGTCGGCGTTACTTTTGAGAATAACCTCAACTGGCACAAACACATGACATCAATAGCCTCGGCGCTTCAAAAAAGCTTGGATCTCTCTTTTGAGCCAGAAAGTATTTCTCTTCTTCCAACCTGTATACTTTGTATGTATCCCAAATCAGACCCTCTTTGAAATATTGTTTACATGTCTGGGGATTGGCGTCCCCTACCACACTTAGCATTCTGGACTCCATTCAAAAAGAAGCCGTTCATCTTATTAATGATCCCACGCTCACAAAAAGGTTTCCTCTTCTTGCCCTCCGTCGAGTTGTAGGGATCTGTCGCTCTTCTATAGATATTTTCGGCTTCTGCTCAGAGGAGTTGGCCAGTATAATTTCTTCTCTGGCAGCTCCCAACAGAGCAACACGTAGTGCTACTTACAGTTCAGTTAGAGAGGCCCCGAACTTTCCGCTTTCTTCGTTTTTAAATCCCTAGAGCGTCAAGGCTATGAAACCTGCAGCCCGCAGAAGTTTTTCCTTCTCCTCCCAATCTCCAAATATTTAAGTCCCGTGTGAACAAACTCCCTCTCACCATACTCAAGACACCGACGGTACGTTAGTACTTAGGCATTAACCTTTGTGGACTGTCCCAAGATAAAAAAAAACTAAAGTACAAATCATTTTAAAATAAAAATTTCAGAAGTTAGAACATCTCATTTTTGAAAAAGGAGACACGTAGGATTTTTACACTATGTAAAACCTGGTTTCGTGCAAAAATTTTACTTATGTCTCAGCTGACAGTGAAATATAATCTTTTTTGCAATTACGGATAGTGGCAATAAAGCGAAAAAATAGTTCAGATTGAATCGGCGTTGGGATTTTGCGAAACTGACGGGATAATCCAAAATTTATTAGGTCACATATCCGGGCCCATATCTCCCCTTTATTTGTGAAAAATGTTACAATAAGATATTAGGAAAACCATCGAATATTACGTCGATCAATTATGGGGAGATGAAAAAACAAAAGTTCCTTGAATCAGTTGATTATGGGTTATAACTGAAAGTTAAAATATTATATTTAAGGATACTTTTTTGTGTTAGTTTATGATATAAATTAAGTTGTCTTAAGAACCAGAGTTTTGTCATTGTTAAAGGCAATGTCATTAAATTTCGATAATATCTTGTTTGTTATTATTGAATTATTTATTACGTATATGATATCACCATACAAAAAACCCAATTCGTAATTTATTTTAATGGACAATGTTCAAAAAAATCATTTCCACTTCGCACCTGCGCTTCCTTACTTCGTGCTATAACTCAGGCAAATTTTCAATAACCGCAAATTTGACCGCATGGATTATTTCGTTTATGTTAGGGTTGACAGAAAAATAAAATCCATTTGCAACTCTAAATAGCCCAGTAAATAAGCCGGAAAATGTGAAAAAGTTGATAACCAGCTCCGATTTGATTTTTTGTTTTTACGTATTCTGAAGGCCCTCAGGATCATTCATTACCACTAACATCTGCCTTGCAATGAAAAATAAAAATATTAGGGTAGTTTTCCCACCCCAAATAATCTCTACTAGTAAAACTGATGAAAAATTTTTAAAATTCAAAATTTCACCTCAGAAATCGCCTCTCGGGGTTTTTGGGGTCGTTTATTACGTGGTTGCACCCCATCAGAATCGGATATTTTTTTTTTAAACAAAATCCATGCTTTTACACTCACCACACATCTCACAGACAGTCAATTTAACCCGGAACATGTCACCAAGCACAAACCGATTTATTACAAACTTTCACCTTACTATGAACCCCTCTAAACAAGACACCTAAATATAAATTTATAAATAAATTTATATTCAATATTAGTGCAAGCAACCCTTCCACAATCCTCTATCCAAATTACTTTAGCGCACTTATATAACCTTCACTTACTAAAAGTATTATTAATAATAACACGCTTGCTTTAGTTTGGGCCGTTAAATTTTCTTATGTGCCTTAAATATATAGCTGGTTTTTTGTTATTTTTCCAGAAATGTCATTAAGACCAGCCTTTAATACAAAATAATTAACTTTAATCTTAATCTTTAAAAAACCTTAGTTTGGCGATAAATCTCAGAAGACCACTGTGAGGTCACTTGCCAAAAAGTTTACTTTAAAACGACCCAAAATTGGCAAATTGGCCTCCTGGTCAGCATCAGCCCGACATTATGGTCGTTATTTCTCATCTCTATGTGCTAGCTGCATAGTTCAGCGTAAAGTATTTATACATTGTAAATATTGCATAATATTGTTAAATTAGCTATGTAATAAAGATGTTCTAAAAGTGAAAAATGAAAATTACTTGAGGATGTGTTTGAATTTTAGATGGAAATTCTTGGAAAATTTATTTTGGTCTTTTAACATGAAAAAATTTGTATTTATTTTAAATTCAATATAAATCTAATTTTATATTAATTTGTAAAGGAAAAGTCTACTCTTGCGACAGTATAACTAATAACAAGATTTTATTATTTTTTTAAATAAATAAACCTAATAAAAATGTAAAACATGTAAATAATTTTTAAATGGGTGTCTCTTTTGCTTGAAAGAGTTAGACAATGTTATGGTTTCAATAACACTAAAATCTTTATTTGTTACACAACGTTTCGGTTAGTGAAGTATCTCCAACCCTTTTCAAGTGATAACTAAAAACTATTCTTATGAGCTACACTTATATATATCCTTTTTCCCGAAGCTTACCGACCTTTCACGGTTCAGCAACGGCTGCCGGATATTCGGAATATCGACCAGGCCTAAATAATTTTTTTGTTTAAATTTATTCAGCTTTTTAAATTTTCTTTTCCTCCAGTGGGTTTCTTTATGAATGTTTTTTTCCGCCATTGTATGATGTTGTTTGGACCAACGTGTTCGGCAATCCCTGACTTCGGTGTCACCTCGTTCCTATTTTTTTGTGTTCTTTGACCAACCTTCTTTTTTGGCCCCCCACCGGAATTTGATAGAATAGTATTATTTGAAACATTGTTTCTTCTTGTCTTAGTAAGAATGTTTCGGTGGTGTGATTTAAACCGTTTTAATATTATATTTTTCGCGATTCTGTGGATCTTTTCGAAGTTCCTTTAATATATGGAATTGTCATAAATATTTGGTCCAGTGGAGTTTCGTTTGGTTTAGTTTTTGTCTTATTTTGATATTTTTCGATTGTTCCCTTTAAATCTTTCCTGTATCCGTTTGCTTAAGATCCATAGTTATGTTACCTATTTTTTGCAGCGATTCCTTACTGTTCATAAGGTCAATATTAAAGTACGTTGTTGTTTTGTTTCATTCAAGTGATTGATTCTGGTGTAAGTATTGTCCAC
>JAHBCN010008429.1:0-38873 GCA_019359885.1 Listronotus oregonensis | reverse complement strand
ACCCTAATTTGACATTAGGTATCTAAATGTTGACAGTAGCCTACTAGAAAAAAAAAAATATTAAAAAAAAAAGAAAAATACCGCTTATGATGTTTTATTTTTGCATAAAAACGACGCCTCATACAAAAAAAAAGGCAAGAGAGTTTTTTTTCAAAAATTTGGGGGGGAATTCAAAAATAATTTTTAATTTAGAATATCTCGGGGCCCTTTTTTTTCTTTAAAAAAATTGAGACTATTACCCTGCGGCCACTGATGAACACAAAATTTTTATTTGCATGTCAAAAAGCGTAATAACTATTTAAAACCCACCAAATTTCATTTGCATATCTCGATCGGTTTTAGAGCAATAAAAATAATCATTTTTTAAAAAAAATTTTAACACCCGTATCTGGGAAATGAAGCATTTTTGGACAAACGTTTATAGAGCAAACCCCATTTTTTTTTCATGCAGAATCACCCCTGAAGTTTGTCGCACTTATTTACAACCCCTGTATATATATATATATATATATATATATATATATATATATATATATATATATATATATATATATATATATATATATATATATATATATATATATATATATATATATATATATATATATATATATATATATATATATATATATATATATATATATATATATATATATATATATATATATATATATATATATATATATATATAAAATTAAAAATAGTCATTTATTCTTGTCGGCGATATTTTTAAGAATAACCCCAACTGGCACAAACACATTACATCCATAGCCTCAGCAGCTTCAAAAAAGCTTGGATTTTTGTTTCGAGTCAGAAAGTATTTGCCTTCTTCCAATCTGTATACTCTGAATGTATTCCAAATTAGATTTTTTTCAAAATGTTGTTCTTATGTCTGTGGAATGGCTCCTACAACTCATTTAGAGAAGAGCTGTTCATCTTATAAATAATCCCACGCTCACAAAAAAGTTCGTCCTCTTGCCTTCCGACGAGCTGTGGGGATTTGTCGCCTTCTGCAGGTATTTTCACGGGCCCGAGGAGTTGGCCAGTTTTTCCCCCCGGGAAAAAACCCTCTCACCCACTTAAGACACTCCGGGACGTTAGGGTTTTGGGCCCAAAAAGTTGGCTGTCAAAGATAAAAACACCTCTTTTATTTTCAAATTAAAAAGTTGAATATGGAAGGAGCCCTCCAACTTCATTTTTTTTCTTGCACTCATTATTTATTTGCATGTAAAGACTTACACCTGTTTAAATATAACAAATTTTTTTGGCACAAAAAAAGATTTACCCTGTGATTTACCCTATGTAACGGAACTGGTTTTTACGAGTTTCAAATAGGCCCTGAGAGTTTTTGTACTGCACTTGGAGACATTTCCACCAACAAAACTCTGCAATTGCATAATATGAAGCCCAATAAAGGGGCAATTTTAAAAATTTGTAAATTTACATAGAGAAAAAGTCTATTTTAATTTTAATTTATTTCATATAATTTATATAAAAACATTATAAAAAATCATAGTTTAATTCTTTTGTTGTTGCAAAAATCTATTAAATTTTTTTCTATTGCCATTTTTTTTATTATTCTACAAGAAATCAACCGAATAAAAAAACCAAAATAAAAAAAAAAAATACGAAAGAAAGTAGAATTATTTATTACATTTTTATTTGGTATATTCTGTATCATTTTTAAACTCGAAAAAATGGTTTTTATCGATGTCCGGTCCCCGGTCATAAAGTCCCCAAATTTCCACCACTGCCTTGGGAACCCAAAAATGGAAAATATCAAATAAACGCTGCAAGTTTTGTGATAAATCGAGCAAAACCTTGGAAATATATTACCAAAGGCTAAAATACCTGGGGAGCATTTTTGACTCCCGGAAAAAAAAGAAACATTCCAACTTTGAGGAAATTTTGGGAATTGAAAAATTAAATCTGATACCCAAAAAAGATCTTCTTGGTCGCCCAAAAAAAAAATAAAAAATTTTAGAAACCCTGTTACAATGAATAGTAAAATAAATCCCCAACAAAATTCAGTAAAAATGTTCATTGAATTACTTGAAAAACTGTTTCGATTCAGGTTACAGGGCGTAGACTTGTTCATGCATGGTTTTAAATGATTTTTACTAACACAAAAGGGCACTTTAAATTGCCCACCTAAATGCGCAATAATATTGTTCTAAAAAACCCAAAATTTAAAATTTACTACTGTTTAATATCGGGGGGGTCATGAGTTATTCCCAAAATCAGATTTTATATCTGAGGGCCCATATTTTCTATGTATACCTCTTTATTTAAGATTACCCAAAAAAAAAATCCCACTTCTTGGCTGTCTTTTTTCTTTGATCTTTATAAACTTTTTTAATATGTTTTTGCTTATAAACTTATTTTTTTTGGGGAGATGGGCAAAACAACTCCCAAAACAACTTACCTTCGAAACCCAGCTGAAGATTATTTTTTTTTTTGGAAATTTGGGCCCTTAATTCGCAAAATATCGTTATACGTTTATCTTTCGGTCTAGTTGCCATGTTGCTTTAGTAATAACAATGATCTCAAATTTCCAAGAAAATGTAACCCACCAACACAGTGGTATCAAGGAAACTTGTTTTATGAGATATTTCCTGCTAGTTTTTACGGTACAAAGGAATGGAGGGCGATTTTAAAAGGGAAAATCGATAAAAAGCGATTATTTAGTAAAACTCGGGTGAGGGGGTGAGGTTAAATTCAATATTTAGATCCCCACTGTACCCAAAAAAACTTTGAAAACGCTTCACTCAACGGAAATTGATTCTGTTCTGGGCACATTAGAAGACTTTAAAGGTTTAGGGAACCTTTAAAACAAAAAAATTTTTCCTGATTCTGACCTGGGGTTTTATCATTTATTCAGAAGCCTTCCCAAACGGGGGAAATATAAAGGACTCGGTCAAAAAAAAGACAGCAATGAACCTGCAGTGGAATTTTTTAAAAAAAAGTGATGAGTTTGAGCCCAGAAGAAGCAATGCAATATTGGATATTACATGGAGTAGAAGGATTTTTTCTTAAAGGGTCTAGAAAAGCACGCAGAAGATCTAGTACAGCAAAATTAATAAGGCGATGGAAAACTTATAGGATCTGATCGAAACTAATTGTAAACGAGGAAAATAAATTTTAACCCCCCAAAAAAAACATAAATATATTTTTTAAATAACGTGGATTTAGTGGAGGGTTAAATTAAACATAAAAAAGGGGGGGTTTTGGGAAGTAAGAAACAAGTTGAATCTGTTCAAAACGGATCTTTATTTTCCAAACCGGGAATGCCATGGATTCATTGGTCTCTAGGAAATGTTAATTTAACGTCTAGCAAAGTTTTACCGTTGGCAACGCCCCGTTGGGGCTACACTTCCCAGATGATGCTTCCAGGTACCCCGTGTATCTTCTACGGTGATGAAATTGGTCTCCGCGAAATTTCAGACCCTTATGATAAAGAAAGGACATTAAACAATTCATCAGCTCAAAAGATCCCATGGCAGAAAAAACTGTGCAGTATTGCCTGGTTTGGGGGAAACAGGGGCATTTGAACAAGAAGTTTAATTTCTAAGATGAATGAATTGAGACTTGATGCGCCATCAATAATATGAACGCAGTTTATAAAGAAGGGAGAATAAGGCAAATGCCGAAGAAAAATTTTCAAAAAAGTTTTTTAGTCATTCAACGATGGTATCCTCGTAAAAAATCTTATGTTGTATTTAAAATTTGGGGGGGAAAAAATACCCGGGGAAACTTGTCAAGGGAGATACGGGGCAAGTAGTTGTTGGTCCTAAAGTTGATTCAGCTCCTGAAACTATTTCTTTTAAAAAAAATTAATCTCTGGCCTGGCGAATCGGTCGTAATAGTATTAGATTAAACGTCCCAAAATTTTTTGAATTGTTAATTTTTTTAAATTTCCCTTAATTTTTTTAGAAATACACTTTATTTTTAAAAAAAATGTTTTTTTTTTTTTCTCGTTTCTTTTAGTCCAAAAGCCCGTGAAAGCCAATATATCATAGTATAAAAAAAAAAAAAATCTTAGCACAATGTCACCAAAAAAACGATTGGCTACTATGGATTTTAAAAACATCCGGGGTTTGGGGGGGGAACCATAAAAAAGGGGTATAAAATTTCTACCCAAAAATTTATACATCACATACATTTTATTTTTTTTGGGAGTTGTTTTGAAATTTTTTACATTTTTACTACCAGGTTCCCCAAAGCTACGATTTTTAAAAATTTATAGTAGCCAATCGTTTTTCTCCTGTTGGGGGCACTGCGAAAAAAAAACTGCAGCCTTATTCACGACGTGGGTTTGGGGTGCAGGGGCTGCTCTTTTTTTATGACGCTGGAAAAGGTATTTTTAAAAAGTTTTTAAAAGATTGCATCACAGAATTTTAATTTGGGAAAAAATTAAAATAGTGCCGTAATGTTACGCCAAAAAACCAAAAAACCCCCTTTTTTTTATTTGCTTGTTTTGGGATTTATTAAATCCAGTAAATAAGGGGAAAAACTGTAAATAAATTTTTAAAAAGTTTTCCCCTTTTTGGCGCAATTCTTAGGTCTTTGGGGGGCCGGAAAAAAAAAATTTTCACATTAACAGGAGAAAGGGAAAAAAGGCCCCCTTTTAAGGGCCCCCAAAAAAAGGGTTTTTCCCCTAATATCTGCCATAATATGGGGGAATTTTAGAATTTTTTTTAAAACATAAAAAGAAGATCGCCCCCGTAGTCTACAAAAATGGTACCATAATTTTTTTAAAAAACGAAGGGGTTTTTAGATAACGGGGGGCCCAAAAATCCCCCCCCCGGGGGCCCCCCGGGAAAAAAGTACATTTTTTTTAAAAATTAAAGTTCATTTTTTGGGAAAACCCAATTTTTTGCATATGGGTTTGGGTCCATTCTGATTTTTCTAGAATTTTAAAAAAAGGGGGCAAAGTTTTTTTCAATATTTTGGGAGTACCCAGTAAATTTTTTGATTTTTTTTTTAAAAAAAGGTTTTTTATTAAATTTTTTTTTATGATGAGCCCCTAGCAAGTGTTTAATGGAAATTTTTCCCAAAAAAATTTTTTCCTTCACCCATCTTTTTTTTGGTTTTTGGGGTTTTCGAAAAAGGGGGGAAAAAATTCAATTTTTTTTGTCTTAAACAAAAGTTCTCTTTTAATTTTCCCCCCCTTTTGGCAGATATTCCGGAAAAATCATTTTTTTGGGGGGTTTTGGGGGGATTTCCCGCGGGGTTTTCCCTGTCGGAATAGTGATAAACTTTTTTTCGGGTCAGAAACCAAAATTGGGACAAATAAAAAAAAAAACAGATTTTTTTACAGCTTTGGGTACCCAAGGGTTTTTTTTTACTGGACCATTACTGGAAAATATTTTTACTGTTCCCATCTGATCATTTTCAATTGAGAAAAAAACCAATAAGCAACCATTTTCACTGAATTTTTTTAATAAAAAACATTTTTTTTGGTTTTACTGGCTTTTTTTAAACCCCAAAAAAATACATTTTTTTTTTTGGGTTTTTTCCAATCGGGGAAAAAAAGATCATATATTTTTTTTTTAAAAAATCAGCAAACATATAATAATTTTATTATTTTAATTATTTTAATTTAAAAATAAAAATTTTAAATTTTTATACTAAAATTACACCAATTTTAATCATGGACATTAAATCTTTTAGATTAATTTTATCTTGGAAATTAATTTGCATCTGATTAATTTCTTGAAAACTATAGCATCTGGTTTTTTTAGAGGTTATTTTGGGGATTTTCTGTATTTTGTTTTAGGTGATTTTCCAGTTCGTAGGGGTAAATAGTTTCTGTGCACACACAGTTTTATACCCCGCGACCAGAACCGAAGCGGTCCCATTGGAGTAGCTAGAATTTTCATACTTTTTATCTAAAAAGTGAGACATGGGACCCACACCAAATATATACCAAATACTATTGGCCCCAAGGAGAACATTTTGGCAAAGAAGAATTTTATTTTGAAATCTGCAAAAAAAGTATATAATTTGTATGTTTTTCGTAAATTTGATCAATTTTAATTGTCAAATCTCAAGTTTTGCAAAATTATCTTGTATTTGTCAAAAAACCATAACCAGTTAAATTTTTTTTTACTCAACAATTTTCTTATGCAAATATTTCAGATGCCTCTAATTTTAAGAAAAATGTACATATTTTTGAGTGGTAATTTAGGATTTGACGATAAAATTTCATGAAATTTAAAAATTTAAAACTTTTTAAAACTTTTTTCGAAATTCCAAAAAAATTTTTTTATTACCAAAGTGTTCTCATTAACCTTAATAGCATGGTAAATATTTGGTAAGGGGGCCGTGTCTCTTTTTAGATTAAAAAAATTGAAAATTCTAGCTACACCACTGAGCGGTCCCATCTTGAAGATTATAAAGATAGGAATTTTAAGCAAATACCTAAAAACGGGCTTTTAAGACACAATCCAACACAACAAAAATACAGGGTTTTTTTAATTCAAAAGTGGTTTTTTTTTAAAAAAATTCTTTTAAACCATATGTAGAAATTTTTTTTCTAAATTACAAAAAGCCGAATTTTATAGTCCATGCCTGGTTTTTTTATAGGTTTTGGAAAATCAACATGTCTTTATTTTCTTAAACTTTAATTGTTTACAGTATTCATAGAAAGCAAGTTTTGGTGTAAATAAAAATGTAAGCCATTCACCAGGGGCGTGCGCATAAGCACTAGTGTAACATTATTTTTAAAAATATAAGCAAGTCACAAATATTTTTTAAATTGTGAATCTTATTTGTAATCCTTATTCAATACCTGAAATAAGATGTCTTAGCATTTTTTATGTTGCAGCTTTGTTACGGAGAAAAAATATTTTATAAAAAATGTATGAAAAATAAATTTATTTTAGAATGTACTAATTCTATAACTTGTTTTAATAATTGGTAAAATGGTTTAACCATATTAAGCAATAATTATTACCATGTTAAAACTATGAAACATTGTAACCAAGTTTTAAAAAAATAAAACCCCTGTATTTTGGAAAGGATACCTTTTTGCGACCTATGGGAATATGAACGTTTTTTTCTTTAAAACACTTAAAAAAATTACCTTTTTAAGTATTTTAGAATACTTAGGAAACACCCTGTATAACATATCTACAATAAACATACTTTTCTTATAACAAGGGAAGTAAAAACAAGTTAAAAATCATCCACGGTCAATATTCTGAGTTTAAAGTTACTAAATGCTTAATTAATTAAAATATAATGATGTACGCTTATGAGACTTGGATGCAGATTTTAGTTTTTCCTGTCTAACTTTCTTAAAAAGGTAGGATACTCGAACTGGTAAAAAAAACACAAAATTTCGGTTTTTATTTAGTTTATTAAAAAATGATGTCAGCACCATCTATGACCATACACTTGATTGAAGCTTCGCGAATTTTGAAACAAAAAATAAATAAAGAACTAAACAATAACGTCAGTATTAATATTAAAAGTTGAGCAAGTGTATATATTACTGCTAATAAATCTTACTTTTATACGTGCAAATACTAGTCCAAGAGGACCACGTCATATCACTTAAGCTATTACGAGCCAGAAAAAATGATGTAGGTGAAGTTTCAGTTCATGATATGCTTTAATCACTGATGCTACTGATACATTACTGTGACAACATTTCCAAAATCAGCATACTAGTGATTAAACTTTTTAGGCTTTTAGAGGTTTTATTTAAAGGAATACAAAAAAGTGGTTTATACAGAAGTTTTAGGATTTTTTATGAAGATATTATTTAGAAAAACAACTGACGATCGAAAAATAGAAAAATCGGTAATAATCTTTTTTTTAAGAGAGCACCCTGTATTTTATTAAAATCTATGTTTGAATTAGCAGTTTTGTAACAATTTGAATTTACATTTTTATTTTAAGTATATGCAATGGAGAATCCCTCCTTCAAACTACTGGAGCAATCAAGGGTACACCTTAAACCTCTAGTGGGACTGTACACGGGACACTGCAGATTGAAATACCACATGCACAAGATCGGCCTAACGGAAGACGCCGAGTGCTGCATGTGCATGGAGGGGGATGAATCGGCAGAACACATACTGTGTTCGTGCCCAGCAATGGCACGACTAAGATTCGCAATCCTCGGCAATGACACCTTGTTGCCGGGGAGGTGAAAGATCTCTCTCCCAACAGGATCATCAGATTTATTAGAAGTCTGGACCTGGTGGGAGAAATATAAAAGGGTGTGAGCCACAATAGACCGATCGGTCGCGGTGGAAGGGTGTTATACCCACTCACTTTAAACCTACCAACCTACCTACCCCTCCTTAGGTCTAGTAAGCCGTAAAAGTCAAACAGAACTTCTATGTAGAATCCCGCATGGCCAAGGATGATGACAGATAACAAAACAAATGAATGAATATAATAAAAACAACACAAATGCATACACGTTATTATAGTAGTAGGTTATATTTGTTTCTTTGAGTACAAATGTTTGTTTTGTGATTTGTCGTCATCCTTGGCCAAGAGGGATCCAACAAAGAAGTTCTGTTTGGCTTTCACGGCTTACTCGACCTAAGAAGTGGTGCTCCATTCCATGTAAAATGAAAATTTAAGGTCGAGTTGTTACAAAAGTGTTTATCCAAACATAGATATATTATATATTTTTAAAAAGGAGAAAACACGAAGATTTTAGATTTTCAATAAAATACAGGTTGTCCCATTCAATAAATAATATTACCAATTATTCTTTTTTCCGACCGTCAGTTGTTTTGCTAAATGTCATATCTGAAATCTTCATATAACAACCTTAAACTTTTGTATAAACAATCTTTTTGTTGTTCTTTAAATAATACTTTTAAAAGCATGCCAAATTATATGGAAAAATCCTGTACTTTTATGTAGTTTAAGAACATAAATATGCAAGATCAATATAATATATTTCACTTAAAGCCAGACGCTACTATCGCGAGTCGACTAATTTTTTTAAATAAAAATAATTGTTTTACTTAAAAAAAAAATACATATAAAAGCAGAGACCTTGCGTGTATATGTTTTAAAACAACAAAGAAAAAAAATATTTTAAAAATTACGCTTCATAAAATTTAAGCAACATGAGCAGTTATTTTTTGGTAGTTAAAATATAACAACAAACCACAAGTAGTGCTATCTTTCGATAAGTGATGCAAAGAACATAGGAAACAAAATCTGTTCAGAAGTTAGCTTTACCTGGTTTTCTATGTGGAAAATGCTATAAAAAAATATGTATGCAAAAAAATGTTTTCTTTTATAATAAAAACATTGATTTAATTGTAATTTAATTACAATATTGTTAAAGGAAATTTTGTAAGGAATAAGAAAAAGATCATCAAACCTAATAGGTACATTTTTCACAGATAAAAGTCGAAAAACCCGTTAAAATTGAATTTCGTTTAAATAACATATCATAAACATTCATTTTTCTTAAGGTCAGTCTTTAACTTTAAAAGAGTCAAAGTTATATATATTTTTTTAAATGGTGGTTTAAGCGACTTTCTCTGCTAAAAATCTACCGATAAAGTTTTATAAAAAACCACTATGTGGATATTTTTAAAGGTTTTCTTTATAGAAACAAAAAATTTTGGTTTTTGCATCACTTTTTAAAAGATAGCACTGCTGGGTGGCTGTTCAATTTTAGGTGCCAAAATACCTTTTATTTTTTCACTGTAAACTGCCCTGAATGTATTTTTATTTATTATGTATTTCATACATACTTTTTCTGGTACTCGATTACGTAGGTAATATGACTGTAGACATTCTACTAAAAATATAACTTTTATTTACATACAGGGAAATATGTAGTAGCTAAGCGGTTGAACAATGAGTTATACTAATTTTCTGTATAATAGAAACACTAAAAAATAAACCATACAAGAATTGCACGATTTAAACAACTACCTAACAGAATAAATCAATATAGTTAAAAAAAATCTTTCAGAAATTAAATTACCTTTACCAAAGTTTACAAAAAGTTACTAAAAATGGTAGTATATTTACTTTGGTTTGCAACCGGATGTGTAAAAAATGTTACATGGTTTCTAAGCACCAAAAATGGTTTTATAGACAGAAAATGGATTGTTTCTAATATAAGTAACTATATCATATGTCAACCGCTTTAGCTAAATATATAAAAACAAATATTATGATCCAAAAGGAAATGATAAGAAATGAACTAAATTCAGGTTTTTCCTAAATTTAACATTGCAATGATGGCACCCTGAGTATAACAATAATTTTTAAATTTATGATTTAAAATACTAGTACTGGAATGTCAGATGTGATAATTTCCTACAAAAAATGGTTAATTTTAATGATAATATGACGTCATTTTGTTTAAAAAAAGTTCGTTAAAAATAGTTCAAAATGGAAATGATTTTATTGTGTACAGAATAAAAAAAAAACAACAAAATTTGAAATTTAATCATAATGAAAAAAAGAAAATTATACAATTGGCGTTTAGAATATCTATGTAATATATGATTTTTCTATGTCGAGTTTGACCACATCAAATTTTATATTAAGATCCTATTTCAAAACACAACCTGATTATTTCCAATTTTTCAATATTAAAAACATTATGTGGTTGTACTGAAGTAAAAACTTTCATCAATATTTTTTCATTTAACAAAAATCAAAATAAGTATCTTGATCGTTTTAACATTTATTTATTAAGCAAAATTTTGTTATTTTCCAATTAACATGTATTATAGTTATAAATATACTACTTTTACTGTTTTTATAAAAAAAATATTTAAATAACAAGTATTATTTAACGAGTAAACAAAGGGAAAAATATTTTTTACATTTTTTTATAAAAAAATCTTAACCTTTTCTACTAATTTAAAGCAAAAAATTACTTTTTCTACTTTTAAAACAAATAAATTATAAAATTTTAAAATATGGCATCTAAAAATCCTTTGTGTATTAACCATTTTTTATAGAAGATTTTCTTCTCATGACTGGGATTGCATACCCTTATGCTTGGTTCGAGGTTCGGTAAGTACGTAGTTATTAGGCGTCGCTCGCGGTATCTCCGGTAACTTATCTCCAGGATGTCGGTGGCTGATCGTCGGTGGTTTTCTTCCAGTTTTTTGTATTTTCGTACTACTCAAACCGGAAACCGGATATTTACCGCGCGCGGAATTCCTCGTCTGTCGAGGCGGAGACACTTCACCTGGATGCTTGGGCATCACGAACGCTTTCGTTTGCTTTATAAGCGACCGATCATTGCACAGCGCCGAAATCAAAGGCAAGTCCATTTTCTTGCTTTTTTCCCGTAACGTATGGATATCTAGCGCGGAAGCTCGAGTTTCACTCGTACTAGTTCCATTTACGGATTTTTGTAAGGTTCCGATACTACTAACACTAACATTTGCCATTTTAGGTTCCAAAAGATTGTGCCTTTTAAGAAGAGCGCGATTTTTCTCTGGAACTGGTGGAGGAGGTGGAGGTAGTCGTCTAAATTTAGGAGGCTGTGGAGTAGCTTCTACAGAATTTAAAATGTTATCATCGGATTGCGTCCTCATAAATCTAAATGGTCTGTTAGGTGGTAAAGGTGGTGGTGGTGGATCCAAGCTGCCGGTTGACGAAATACTTGTGGCCCCATATACAGGTAATTGTACATATGTATCCGATAAATTTTGACTGGACCCGTATCTTCCTAAATATGGCGTGCTTCGGTAGAATACTGGCTGGTGCGCAAGAGCGGCAAGAATTGATCCTTGCTTAGCTTCAAGATACTCTTGCTTACTTATTGCTGGTTCTTTTAATGGAAAAACAACAAAATCTACATCACTATACATCTGCTGTTGATATTGTTCAATCTGCGATCTTGACAGTTGACTGGTATATACAGTGGCTAAGCCAGGAGGAGGCGGTGGTGGAGGTTGCCTTGGAGCCGGCTGTGGTGGAGGAGGTAGAAACGTACAAGGTACCAGAACGCTACCTTTACCAGCCGCTACGTCAATAAAACTGTTTGAGCTAATTAATCCATTGCTAGTTACGGTTATAGAAGGCAATCGTGGTACTTTGGGGGGTATCGGAGGCAATGAACTTGTACTGGGAGCTGAGTAACTTGGTGTTGAACTAACGCTTACAGCACTAGCGTGTGCGGTTAGGATATTTGGAGAACGAGTAGTAATAAATCTAGCAGCTGCTTCTTCGAACGGGTAAATCGGTGGTGGTACAGGTGTTGGGTTTTCAGGATACGGTGGTGGACCTTTTATTGATACATCTGAAAATGAACTAGCAAGATCGCAGTCTAAGTTATCATTCTCCATTTCTTTCATCTTTAACGACTGGGGATAGGGAGGAGGCGGTAACCGAAACCTAGGATCAACGCTATCAACTCGTTTTGGAGGCACGGGAGCATAGCCTTGATACCCTGATGGTAACGTAACATAGTCTGAATCGGAATCCAAAGTGTTGCTAACACTTTTACGAGAGGGATATCGTCCTACAATTAAATCCGATAATTCTTCAGCAGATAAGAGTGTTTGTTTGTTATTGGTGGGATCGCTACCATCTCCATGAAATGATGAATTACTTATATTCGAGTTTGCCCTATCTCTAAAAGGACCGTCAATCTGATCACTACTCATAGTCATAAAAGATGACTCGGTTGTAGCGACGTATTCACTGGAGGCATTAGTGTAGTTTTCTGCAGAGCTTGTACAGTGCTCGCTAGAAGTGAGGGTGTAGACCCCGCTGGTATGACTGCTTGGAGCTGGACCGGATGTATAGACTGGTTCTCTAGTATCTATTTCTATACAGGTTGCATCACTAACTGCTGAATTTTGAGCTGTGTGAGAGTAACCCAATTCTAAGCTACTGCTTGTTGAAGGTCTTCGTTTCTTGGGTTCTACAACAAACAAACGTAGATTTAGTAAAGATGGCCTAAAGAAAATTTTATTTTTTTAATTATGTGTAAAAAATTATTACTTCTACATGTTTACGTCATTATAATATTAATTGTAAATCAAAATACAACAGGACAGTTATAAATCATTAAGCCTTGTTAAAACTTTTAATGGGCGAAAATTTGTAAAAAAGGGTGTATAATGTAACTTACTTGTCTGACTAACTGGAGTAACAACAACAGTACTACAAGAAGAGCTGCATTGCGAGCCAGCGCATTTAAAACTACTGGTAGTCTTTCCGGAGCTCTCACTCGTAGTCTGCTTGGGCGCCTCTTCTTCGCTTTCTTTTATCGAAAGCGATGTAAGAGCCGCCGTAGCTGAAACGGCCGAGGTCCGGCTGCTAGCTGGGGCACTGTCCAGCAGGTGAGCTAGAGCCAAACTCTCGGTACTCGGGGCAGGTGGGCTGGTTATCATTATTTCTAACTCATCCTCCGAATGCACCTAAAAAATAATGGCTGTGAGTAAAAAAAAATAGCCCATAAAACGCAAATATTATTTTTCGGTCTTTTGATCCCACTAAACAGCACAACATTTGATAAACGAAATTAAAACATTTAATTTATTACAACTATTTAATGTTTTTAAAAGTATCGTTTGCGTTACTGGCAATGTAATTTTTTGCTTAAAAACGCACCCCAAAAAATATTACAACAATATTTAAATAACATTTATGCAACATATTCAGTGCTGTATGTCCTACGTCACAGTCGTAACCTATTTCTATGATGGCATCTGAATTCGTTTGGTACATTTTGGGTAGATGGAGTTTGGAGTCACAATTTAAGCAGATAGGACTTTAACACTCTTTCCCGCTATGTTTGTTAGTGGTCAATAATGTCAGTTGACAATTTTATATAAACAACATTTATTAACATGGTTTTTAAACGTTCTAGTTCAATTTTAAATAAATGTGATTTGTAACAAGTGCAAAATGCAACCTAAACGTTGTTTAAACGTTTATAAAATGACAATACAAAATGTTTTTGCCAAATATATGAGTAATGGGCTTCCTGTTAATTTTAACCGTTTTTTTTTTTAATGAAGACACGTTTTTGTTGACGTTTCGGTTTATTTATACATTTAAACCATCATCAGAACTAATTTGAATTTTTTTGATATACTATAACTAAACCTTTACATATTTATTGTTATTAATTAAAACATATTTATGACTTATTAAATATTTAGTTGTTAAATGTTTTTTTACTTAGGATCTTATACAAACTAACGGATATTCCTTTGAATTTAAATGCAATTACATAATTTTGTTACTTTGTGAATTTGTAGTAAACCGTGCTTAATCTCTCCCATCTCTTTATTGTCTGTTATGTTATTTCAATTTTTTTAAATCAAGAATTTGTCCCTTGGTAAAAATAAAATTTTGTGAATTTTCCAATGCAAGATAGGCCAGGGTGCTTTTGTTGTGTGTTTTTAATGCTATTTTTAGGCTTGTTTTCTCTATTTTTAAAGCATTATTTAGTTTGCTCAATGTAAGTTTTGGGACAATTAATTGTTAAGATATAGAAAGATAGACTTGTAAACATTTTCGATGATCCCAGATACTTTTTCTCTTAATCAGTATTTTTTAATTCGTTTCAAAGATTTTATCGTTTTTTAATTAACTTTCTTTTGTCAACTATTTTTTCTTCTATTTGTATGTTAAAATATATTGTATAAGGTTTTTTTCTGCTACAATGTCAACATATGTAGTTTTGTTTTTAGGATATTCGCTTTTGTTTCATTGCCTACGGTGGTTTGAAGTAATAAAGTTTAGATAAATCGCATAAAAAACCAATATCATTTATGGTGTGTTATATTTTTAAAAAGATAATTTAATATGTTATCTTTTTTGGGTTCAAATATACAGGGTGTTTCATTAAAAAAATAAGGTTAGGTCCGATAACTTTTTTACCTGACCCCATATACTTATTCTGAAAATGGCAGATTATTGAGCAATTATTATAAAGAAACTTTTGTAAAAAACATTTTTTCGTTTCTCTTTTAACTAAGAAAATATAGGGTCATTTTAAAACAACCAATATTTCCCCGTAACTCTTAATAGCAAGCAAAAATTTTCAAATTTTGATTTTACCATTTAAGTTTGACCCAAAAAGAGCACATGATGTCTATATTCCTTTTTTAATAGCACTAACAATTATGGAGATACTCTAGAAAAGTGTCGAAAATGAGACACCCTGTACAATGTGTTGAAATGTTTAGTGGGATATTTAATGAGATTCATAAATCTTACCCGATCACTGACAATTCCGGAGGTAGTATTTGATGACGTGGAACTAATAACCGACACACGTTGATCGCATCCCCATCTCTGTCTTTCCTCCTCTTCTCTCCTCGCTTCGTTTAATCTAGGTGCCACAGCCATACTAAACTGATGCGTTGCCTTACACAACGCCAACAAAAGCCTACTTTTTTCGTCACTAGTTGTATATAGGGTAAGTTTTTCATGACTGGTTCTTATTTCAAATTTCTTGCGTTCAAAACTTAATTTACTTATACTACTCCATAGAAATATGGAAGGGGGATTGTTCTCAGGACATACCCTTAACCCTTTGGCGCAAACGGCTAAAAGTAGGGATCCTGGAGAGGGTTCAGATTTAGCAGCTTTTAACCTAAAACAAAAGGTGATTTAATTAGAAATACTCCACATTGACACTATTTTAATTATACAGAGTGTTCGAAAAATAGACGGAGTTTATAGAAAAAAATTCTATAAACAAGGATCCGGAAATTTTTCAGATACACGGTGATAACTTTTTTAAAAAATATTAATTTTTTATTGATATGTTAAAGAATATTTACTTGATTTTTTTCAAAATTTGGCAATATTATTTGTTGTATTAAGAGGCTAATTTAGCCCTAAATAGATTAAAATTATAAGGCCCAGTGGCGTCCCGGGGGCATCTTAGCGAATAAAATTGGCAAAAAATGTACGCCACTGCCTTTTTTGCAACTTTAATATCCGTTGTTTGATTAAGCGTCTAAAAATACAACTTCTTCACCTCTTGTATTTTTTTAGTATCTCACTTCGTTTTCGAGAAAAAAAATAAAAACGGTTTCATTGCATGCCACTGGACAAAATTGGTTTATTAATTTTTGCTAAAAAAATCACAGGTGCCTCGGAAACCAAAAAATAATTACTTCAAAATAATTATTTACCTAATTTTCTTGGAAAAATTTCTCTAAAAAGTTTTTATCCCGGTTTTTGCGATGGAAAATTACATTTTTGAGGAAATGACAGACATGCATGTAATGTATGCAGAAGCGTTTCCCAGACGGCAACTTCCAGATAGTAAAACCTTTGAGAGCGTAGACCATAGATTACGGGAAAGAGGTAAATTTTCCTATTCCTTTTTTGTAATGTTTTTGACAATAATGTTATTTGGGAAGTTTTGCCATTCCCACCAATGATAGAGGCCGGCCTAGGTCCGTAAGAACGCCTGAGTTTGAGAAGGCAGTTTTACGTGCCGTGGAACAAAATCCTGGTATAAGTACCAGGACTATAGCAGCTCTATTAGGGGATAACCATTCCAACAGCACTGAGTGGCAGGTTCTCTCCGAACAACTTTTGTATCCGTATCATGTTCAACGTGTGCAGGCATTATTACCAAGGGATTTTCTGCACCGTTTGCGGTTAAGGTTAATAATAACAGAAATTTTAATAAAACCATACTGTTTACGGACAAAGCTGAATTTCGGCGGGATTGTATTGTTAATTTCCTTAACACTCATGTATGAAGTGAAGAAAATCCTCATGCTTACGTACAATGTCGTCACCAGGAACAATTTTCTTTTAATGTGTGGATGGGTATGGTTGGTGACCATTTAATTTGGCCCTTCTTCTTACCCTTAAGATTAAACGGCGAATCTTACTTAGAGTTTCTTTAACAAGAATTGCCCGTACTGCTGAAAGAAGTTCCTCTTAATGTACGTAATCAAATAACTTTTATGCACAATGGAGCTCCTCCTCATTTTAGTATAGCTGTTAGAACTCATCTAAATAACACCTTTGGGGAAAATTGGGTTGGAAGAGGTGGACCAATTCAACGGCCACCTCGCTCCCCTGACTTAAATCCAATAGATTTTTATTTATGGGGACACCTCAAAACTCTGGTTTACGCCACTCACATACAAACATTAAAAGAGTGAAAAAAAAATTAAATGTTTTCGAAGAAGTGAGAAATAGACTTCGAATTTTAGCTCGAGTTCGTCGTTCAATGATTCGTCGAGTGAGAAGGTGTACAGAAATGGATGGTGGACATTTCCAACATTTGTTGTAGCTGTTGTTTCACTAAAACTCTTTTCTAAAAATGTTTTTGATTTTTTGTTTTCCAGGGCACCTGTGATTTTTTTAGCAAAAATTAATAAACCAACTTTGTCCAGTGGCATGCAAAAAAACCGTTTTTATTTTTTTTTCTCGAAAACGAAGTAAGATACGAAAAAAATACAAGTGTTGAAGAAGTTCTATTTTTAGACGCTTAATCAGGCAACAAATGCAGTTGCAAAAAAGGCAGTGGCGTACATTTTTTTGCCAATTTTATACGCTAAGATGCCCTCGGGACGCCACTAGACCTTATAATTTTAATCTATTTAGGGCTAAATAAGCATCTTAATACAATGAAATAATATTGCAAAATTTCAAAAGAATCGAGTAAAATTTATTTATTTAAAAATATTAATAAAACATTAATATTTTTTTAAAAAGTTATCACCCTGTATCTTGAAAACTGTGCATTTCCGGACCCATGTTTATGGAAACTTTTTCTCATATTTTTAAACAAGGAATCGCCCATTACCATATCCCCGTCTATTTTTCGAGACCCACACCAAACACATAAAAGATGCTATTGGCCCCAAGGGGAACAATTTGTTGGTAAAGAAAATTATTGTTTTGGAATTTGCAAAAAAAAGTTGATTTTTAAACCAATGAACATTTCTGTTCAGGTGTTTTGGTCATGCAAAAATGGACAAATTATATTATTCTACTTTTTAAACAAACAAATAAAAATGACACTTATCCAGTATTTATTACTAAATCATTGGGAAATTTTTATTTTCTGGTGCCTTTCTTTAGCATTCAATAGCGAAGGTGTTTTCGCAAGCATAAAATTTTACTCTAAACTTATCCAACAGTATAACTTATAAAAAATAATTAGTAAATAAAAAAGTTATTCATATTTACCTAAATACATGAGCATTAACCGGTTCCTGCAGCTGGCAAGCTTCTGCAATAAAACGCGATCTGGCTTCGTTCTTCGATAAAGCTCTGTGCGATCTATGGGCTGCCTCGATAGCCCGTAGCGCAGCTGGTCCTCGCATGTTCGGTGGCACGTAGTCTTCTGGTCTATAACTACAAAAACAAAACAAGTTAATATGGTATTTGAAATGAGACTACCGGGGCATGTTTCCACCATAGAGATTAAAATGAAAAAAATATTTTTTAATCTATTCTTTAATAATACATAAGTAAAAATCTTATTTTCCATAAGCTTTTAATTTTTTTAATGTGCTTTAAAATCCTGGCCGAGAGACCTTAAGAGCAACGAGAAAAGTCAAAAGACGATTGACGATGACAGACGTGTAGGTACGAGAGACCCTTGGCCGCATCACTATTGTGAACCAAGATTTTGCTTTGTTTTGTAAACTAAACCTGTTGTGCGTGTTAATCTAAGTGTTCTGTATGAAGAAGCACTAAAACTACACGTCTTGTTTTTAAGATTTACTAAACAGCTAAAACAGGGAAATGCTTATTCCCTAAAAAAAAAACATAAAAGCAAGTTTACCATTTCCGACAATTCTTACTACAATATTTTTGAATTCAAATACAAATGCAGCTCTTACAATTTAAATTGGCTGTGCATTTTTTAAACACCCTGTACATAAAATCTAATTTTATGATTTTGGGTTTTTTCTGTCGATTTATTTTTTTCCGGCAAAGTCTAAAGTCCCCCACAGACTACGGTTATTTTCATCCATTCGTATCGCCGCGATTCAGAAAGCCGTGTAAAATATGCCAAAAACCGATGTCTGTGGGGCAAAACCGTCATGCCGCATCGTCAATAAAAATTTCTGCTGGTACTTGATTTTGGAACGACGGTTCGACTCGTGGCGTTTCTAATGATAGTTTGTGGGGATTTTATTCAAAATTGAATTGGTTTTTTTTGCATGAGAGGAGCCAAAGGAACAGCGGCACAAGTTCATTCTTGTAATTTTTATTTAAAATGCTTCCTCTTCATGACGTAACTGTAGGACGCACAAAAAAAACGGTCCAAATTACCTGTAATGTGTGGGCAAAACAGTTCGGCGATTCAACAAGCCGTTCCGAATCGCCGCGATACGAATGGATGAAAATAACCGTAGTCTGTGGCAGGGCCGTATTTAGGCGGTGGCGAGATGGGCGCCCGCCAAGGGCGCAGCTACTTTGGGGCGCAAAATCCGCTATGAAGAAATTTGTTTTTTTATCAGTTGTTAGTACCGTAGTCATATTATTATTATTTTTTATTGACAAAATTATTTAGAAAAATAAATAACAACAGAACAATTTTATAACAAATTTTTAACTTAGATTCTTAAGTTAATTATTTTTAATATATTAAGATTGAAAAAAATGTATGAATTATTAATAAAACATCAATTTATCTTGATACCTACAGCGAGAATGTAACTCTGATTTTTTTTTAATATTTAAGCTGCGAATAAATTCGTATTTTATAAATTAGGGACAGCACTAGTTCTTTTCTTTGTTGTATTATACAAAATATTTTTGTTACTACGATTTTATTGTTGAGAAAATTTATTCTAAGTCTAATCATCCGCAAATAAGGATGTATAGGTAATTTACATTCCACTTCTTTCAGTCAGATATAAACAGTTGTTTTATGTAAATCATGTCTCCTTCATTCATATTCTCTAAATCCCCCGGTATCTGGGGGAGGGGCGCAAATGTTAAGCCCCGCCAAGGGCGCGGCCATACCTAGATACGGCCCTGGTCTGTGGGAGCCTTTACGGTAGGGATGCGCGATGTTCATCGATGGTCTAAAAACATCGATGGTTAGTTGATCGATGGTCGATGTTTTGCCATCGATGGTAGGGTATCGAAAACATCGATATTTTTTGCAAAGGTAAAAAAAAGTTACAATGTTTTAAAAACAAATTATCTTAAGGTTATACTAAAAATTTTTATGATGTGTCTTTCTTTGTTATGTAAAGTTTGGTAAAGACATAAACGTTTTGCCCATTTATTTATTCATAAATAATAATAATTTAATGTTATTACTCTAGCCATAATTGCACCGAAGTTTTTCTCTATTATTGCAGCTTCCGTTCCATCAGAACGTCGGTTTTTAAAAGCTGGGCAAACAGGAACTCAGCAGCGAAACAGGATAAAGGGAAAATTATTATCAAAATTACTTTTTTTACAAAGCATTAAAAAATCTTATTGAGATCTATAATTTTTTTTATATAAAATAATGTTTTTAGTTTTTTTTTTATTATTTTTTTATCTTGTATATTTTAAATAAATAAAGCTGTCTTTAGTAATTTGGATAGCTTCATTGCTAATAATAGTAATAATGCTAATAGACCATCGTACCATCGATGTTAGAAAAACATCGATGTTGTATGTTCGACATATCGTTACCATCGATGGTCAAATTTCGATGTTGCCATCGATGTTTAACATCGATGTTTGGCTCCAATGTCGCATCCCTACTTTAGGGTTAGTGTTGATTTAAATAAAATATGTCAGATCACAAAACTATTTTACATAAGGGCTTATCCCTAAATTACGTCACACCGTAAGGGGGGATGTAGAGGATTGTTACATTGTGTGACAAGGGGTATGGGGAGTCATCAGCTTTGTAACATCACATGTAAAAATCTAAATTATTTAAAATATTTGATTTGATGTTAATTAAATTAAAAAGTATTTTTAATGAAAATAATGAAAAAAAATTGGAATTACTGTTTTGATTACTTTTGGACGTAAAATTTTAAAATATGTAACGTCACACTAGGGGGGAGGGGGTCCCACAAATGTGATGAGTTGTGACAGGGACGGGGGTGGGGTCAAAAAATCACGAATATTGTGTGACGTAATTTATGAATGACCCCCAAGTGGTGAGAATGCAAGATAGATTCGTTAAAAATAGTATTATTATTATATTATAACGCTAGCCTTTGACAAAATTTTTGTGTTTTCATTTTACTTATTTATTGCTACCTTTTCAAATTTACGTATTTATATTCTAAACTTCTTAAATAAAATATATTAATTTAATATAATATAATACAAAATAATGTATAATAAAACGCATCGAAAAAATAAAATGGTTTCAAAAAGGAACTAATAATGTGAGAAAATTTACCAACATACCACTGCTTCTGTCCTCATTGGGTGACCCTGTACAGGGTGTTCCAAATTCGAGCCTCATCACTGGGATTTTGGAAACTTGAAGAGATACGAGGTCTTTTAAATAGAAGCAAAGTTGCGCAATTTAATGCTGATCAAAATGTCATCTCAAAAGTTTAAAAATTAGGAATATTTCCGAATACTTTTGGAAAAAACCAGGCATTTGCGATTTTATTTTAATTTTTTTATGACTCTATTTGAATAGATGTAACAAAAACGATTTTACATTCATAATGCTACTTTTTTGTTTTACAAGACAGTGTTATAAGATTTACACACCGACGTTTCGTCATTGAGCTGCTATCATCAAATTTGATTTTTTAAATACGTTTCTGGAATTTTTATTACGAATTTTAAGAGCTTTTAAGACCGCATAACCAATGATAAATTTCACCTATTGGGAAAAAACTTTTTAATGTGTTTCCTACAAAAATCCATTTTCCATAAGTGCAAAAAATAATTAGTTTTGTGTTCTTAAAAGCTCTTAAAATCCATAATATTAAATCCAGAGCCGTATTAAAAAAAAAAGTTGATGATGGCAGCTTAAAGACGAAACGTCGGTGTGTAAATCTAATAAAACTATCTTGTAAAACAAAAAAAGGAGCACTAATTTATTTTGTTATATTTATTCAAACGGAGTAATAAAAAAATAAAAATGAAATCGCAAATATTGTTTTTTTTTTCCAAAAGTTTTCGAAAATGGGTATTAGAAATTTTTAAACTTTTAATGTGGCATTTTGATCAGTATCTCTTTAAGATTCCGCGATCCCAATAATAAGGCTCGAATTTGGGACACCCTGTACATACAAACGAAGTTAAATAAAACAGGTTACTTTGTTTTTTATCACAAGGCTAGAAAAACAAAGTAACTTGTTTTACTTACTACTTCCTTTATTTTTTTGACATGTTTTATACTATTATAAGTAATCTTGAGGTGGTATTTTTATTACAAATTTTATAAAATTAAAAATTCGGTTTATTACACACAGCGCTTATTCCACTTATCCTCGTCAGTCGTAACTTGAGACGACATGCAATTTGTAATCATTTCTTTTAGTTAACTAATATGTTTTAACTAGAATTCTATATGCCTTACTTTTCTTAGAACGACGTTGTTCTAAGAAGCATCAAAGTTCGTCTTAGTAGACAAAAAACAACGAATTAAAGGCGTGTTAGAAATAAACGAGTTTAAAAAATTTCAAAATGAGAAGATGAATAGATGAAACATAATAATAATTACCTTTTGTTAGAGAGCTACCTATAATTTACTATCTAGCATAACGACCCGTTGGTTTGAACTCATTGTATTGCATAACACAAAAAATTTTATTGTGAGGATTAAGTGTAATCACCATTTTTTTCGGGAAACAAAAAAACCATATGCATTTAATTAAGCTAATATTGCGAGTTTGGGGAAAGTTAGGGTAAATTTTGAATAAAAATTTGTCAAATGCAATAGAAAATAACTGATTGTTTAAAAAACAATTGTCATTCTTTTTTATCTTTGAACAGTCTCAAGGCTGAGGCCTAAATACTAACGTACCATGGCTGTCTTGAGTGTCGTGAGAGGGAGTTTGTTCACACGAGACTTAAATATTTGGAGATTGAGAGAAGAGGGAAAAACTTTTGCGGGTAGCAGGTTCCATGATCTGGACACTCTAGGAATGATGAAACAAAAAAAGCGGGACGTTCAGGGCCTCTCCAGTTGAACTGTAGATGTATGCATAAAAGTTGCACTACATGTTGCTCTGTTGGAAGCTGCCAGAGAAGGAATTATTTTGGCCAACTCCTCTGAGCAGAAGCCGTGAAGACACCTATAGAAGAGCGACAGATCCCCTATAGCCTGTCGGTGGGCAACTGAAGGAAGCTTTTCTGTAAGCGTGTAAGAAGATGTAGGAGACGCCAATCTTGAGACATAAAATCAATATTCTAAAGAGGGTTTTAATTTGGGATACATACAGAGTACCTTTACAGATTGGAAAAAGAAAAATATTTTGTGGCTCAAAAAAATAATCCAAGCTTTTTTAAAGCTGCTGAGGCTACGGATGTAATGTGCTTGTGCTAGTTGAGGTTATTTTTAAAAGTAATACCGACAAGAGTAAATGACTCTTTGTTCTGTAAAACTTGGCCCTTCCTATGTAACGGATAAGCATTGGCAGACTTTTTTCGCGACAACGAACATGACTAGGTTTTCGAAGCATTCATTAAGAGTTGCTATTATAAGATTGGTCGTATTATTTTCCCAAAAGGTAGTACTTTTTTATAAACACGTGTGAAGTTTCATGTAGATCTCTTAACTCATTCGTATATTTCTTCACCTCAAATCAAGAACTAGCCTATGTTCACTTTAGCTGAATTTGAGTTTATAAGACAAAATGATACAGTAAACTGTTTCCAACTGATTGCAAAAGTAAAAATAAGTTCTAATGACGATACCAAACACCCAAATTTAAAATAAAAATAAGCCAAGGTCCAGAAGCTTTATTATTTTGAGTGCAGAACTACCCCAAATTTCGACAATGAATCTACAGGGTGTCCTGATAAGGTCGTCCTCCGGCGATATCTCGGCATGGCTTTGGGAAAACATATTTGCAGTGAAACTGGCCTCGAAAAATGCTGGAAATAATTTTCAAGTTTTTAATTCCGCTGGTGGAGAGAGTAAAGCTAACAACAAAATTGAAAACATGGATTATTTAAAAATATACCATATTAACCTATGTCCTTGATAGATTTCTTACAAAGTATGTAAAATAAGAAAAAAAATCCATTAGGCGTTTTTCCGCAATCGGTCAAATAAAGGGAGGGAGGAGCGAATGTACATTTGAAAAAAATTAAATATTTTTTTTCGGCTAAACCGATTTTGATAAACTGGATCTTGTTTAAAAGAGCTTTTATCAGGGTTTAAGATAAAATATTGGTATAATTAATTTATTTAAAGACTGATTTGTGTCAAAGTTAAAATTTTTGTCAATTTTTCCTAAAAAATTAAAAACATTAAAAAGAGCATGGCATTACAACTATGCCATGACAACTAAAACCATTTGTTTTTCTGCGAATATTAAATGATATTCTTATTATTTGCTTTTTTATCAATTTATTAACATCATTTATTATTACACGGCTCGTGGATAATAATAGCTGAATTATTATTATCTACGGCCTTAATCCTATATCTTCATGGTGCTGGAATAGAAAGCACATTTCCAGTTTCTCTTAAACGGGTTGCCAAACGTCTAAACACTTTTTATATCAAGATGCCCCCTTTCGGGATATCTTATGGTATGGCATTTTGTCTGGCAACAATAAAGGCATTTTAAAATTTTTAAAAATAAACGGCGAACATATCGTATGCCTCTGTGGTAGAATAAGACATAATTTAAAATTACCTAATAACGATTAACAACACTCTAATAATAATAATAATAACGATGAACTGCGATAAACAAGAACTATATTTAAAATAATCAGGTTTGACAAACAATGCACTGGTTATTTTTGACGTCCTTTCTATAATTTTTGACGTCTTGGCACTCTCGATAAAAACTCCGCGTTGGTTCTTTTATCTGACAGCTTAAGAGTACATTCGCGACGCGAAAATTGGATCCAATTTGGGGTTCGGGGCATAATGTTTTTCTCAAAAACGGTATAAGTTATCGATAATTTTTAAAAACTATATGAAAGCCAACACTTAAATCTAGGCTTCTGCTGTAATAGTTTTTTAAATTTGGATTTAGATTTTAATATTTCCTTGAGTGAAAGTCGACCTAAAATCGGTTATGTTTATATACTATTTTTTTTTAACTCGACTCATATTTAAAAAATCCGTTACAGCAAAGGCATAGATTATTTCCTTACCTTTAAAATGGTGTATAATTTATGTCATTTAAGTGAAAAATAGTTACCGAAAAACGTTATCTCCTGTAGGCTTGCAATCGGAAACAACATCGCATCGATACACCGAATTTGAAAGAACCTAAATAAAATATAATATTTTTAATGCAGCTATACGGAAATTGTGGTAATGGGAGTTTGTTAAGCCGGAGTCTCATGCGTCCGATTTCCGACCATCCGACGTACGAAAATTTTTTAAATTTTGTGTCGGAAAACTTGCATGTCTCATTGATTCGAATTTCGGATCCGATATCCAGTCAAAAGAAGAGAAAATAAGAGCATTTTGAAGGTCAACCTGTGAAACTGCAATGAAAAAAAAGAGAAATTAATAACCTAACGGAACTAAAATATTATTTAATGGAAGAAGAAAAAGTGGTTGTTGAGTATGAGGTAAATTTAGGTTAAGGTTAAATTTTTTTAAAAAATTTAAATTACAACTGTTTATATTAATATTCAATATAAATTAAAATTACAACAAAATAAATAAAGTAAGGTTAGAAGACCAGAAAGAAACGTCCGACATCGTACAAAATTAAAATTAATTTAACTCCATCCGACGTCGGATAAAATGTTAAAAATATTCGGATGAAAAATGGCGCCAAAATGTTCTGACCAATCAAAATACTTTCGGATGATCGGATCGTCGGAAATCGGACGCATGAGACTCTGGCTTTAGTCTTCGCCCACCGTCTCCGCGTCCTTTCGCCCGACCCCTAAGGTGTAGCGTAAATGCACTCTTAAAATAGGAAAGAATACGAATAATGCAGTTTTTCGGCAATTAATTAAGATATCGAAATGCGGTGTTTACCAGATTCTTAACTTTTTTATGCTGATTTTAATGGGCTTATAATAATAATACCATTGTATTTAAATTTTTCAAAAAAATTGACAAAATTTATAACTTTGACACAAATCAGTCTCTAGGGTTAAAACAAAAAAATAAATTAATCATATCAATATTTTATCTTAAGACCCATACAAGACCTAGTTTATTAAAATCGGTTAATTTTGTGAACTGCAGTAGGTAATTAGGGATTATTATGTTGGTGAAAAAGAAAATTTCTCATTTTTATATTCAACCCCACAGAACTTAGGGGACGACAGTGTAAAAAAAAGTGACGTTTTTTTGAAAACGGTTAAGATTAGCGACATGAATGACTAGTACTTAAGTTTTGGCCAATAGCTAAAGGTTTGTAAAAAACGTTGTCCAAATTTTTGTTAATGCAGTGCGTAAAAAAAGGTGAAAATAAGTATCACAACTAATTCGTCCCTGCAGCTTTGATAGTAATTTGAAGAGTCTTACTTGGTATTCTATCTTATTAAAATAAAATGGGAATGTACCTGGAAGTTCAATAATTATGCATAAAAAACTTGATTCCATTGAAGCTCTTTGGAAGTCAATATCTCCGAGAAGAAAGAAACGTGTATAATCCTTTTCACGTGTTTTTTGATATCTGGAAGAATTCCCAAACTGTTTAAAAGTTCTGTGTATGTTTTTCAGTAATTGCTTTTAGTATTACTTATTTTTGAAATATTTTAGGTTTTAGCTGCCACGGTATTAAAAATACCGCTAACGTTATTTCAAAATATTTCAATATCCATCTATTTATTGCTTATCTTTATTGTTTTTATGATGTCTCTTACGCTCCAATGCATTTAAACTAGTCCTGATTCGATTCTAACTGGAATCACTTGATAAAGATCTATTAATTGATTTTATGCAAGTAAGCATAACATCAGTGGCGGCTGGTACATAAGAGCTGCAGAGCTGCGAAACAAAAAAAATAGAAAATAAGCCTTAAATCTAAAATAAATAAATGTTTCTGATGTTTAAATTATTTGTGTTTAATTAAAAAAAAGTTAAACGTATTGGAACACGATAATGGAAGATAAGCGACAAGTAACTTCGAACGAACCCCGAGACAAGTTACATTGAACGAACTGCGCGGGCATTGTTTGGGCCCGACGTAGTCAACAACATATCTCCACGCGCTTGACCATATAAATTTAGCAGGGCGACACAATGTGGTTCCCGGGTCGTAATTTGCCCTCGCCTTTTGACGTCGCGACCCCCCGCGCCTTTGATTTTAATACCGTTGTTTTAACGGGAATATGTTCTGCATTTTACGCAGTGCTGAGGATAGTGATTAGGTTTTAAGAGTTGTTCCACAGTTATAGGTACCGCGTTTTCTGTATAAAAAATCTAAAATTTTCGCGTACTGTTATAAGCGTTATATTTTTTTTTTCCTTGATTAATATTCATATTAGAGATGGATATTATCAAAATTTATTAAATGTTAAAAGGTTTATAAAGTACACCTACAAAGAAAAATTAAATTAAAAAAGGTGGACGCCCCTTACCAGATATTTCCATCGAAAAAGAAGGCTCAAGTCGTGGTAAACAGTACAAAAGACAATTTAATCGTAAAGGGTGTACTCAAGAAACGATTGGATTTGTGGATGCACTAAAAAAATTGCTCTTTTCTGTTTTCCTTGTGTATTTTTTGGCGGAGATAAATTTTGGACCCAAATTGGAGTGACAGATTTAAATCATTTGAGTCAAAAAATAAAGAAACATGAAACGTGCCGACACCATTTACATAATGTAATGGAATTTGCTTTATTAGGCACCGAAATATAAGGGAACAACTAGATTCTGCCTACTGCGTAAATATGTTTTTTTAAAATTATTGATTGCGTTAAATTTTGGGGAATATTTGAATTGGCACTTCGAGGACATGACGAGACGAGTGTCTCAGAAAATCCAGGAATTTTTCGTGGCCTTATTAACTTTAGTGCAGAGCTTGACAAAACTTTGGAGGAACATTTAAAAAAGTCGACAGTGTTTAGGGGATTTAAAAAGAAATTCAAAATGACATTTTGGACTGTATTTTAGAAATGCCAGGAGAGAATTTTGAAGAAATTCGTCAATCCCCAAATCTGGCAATAATTGTAGACGAAACAACTGATTGCCCAAAGCCCCAAATTTAGTAGTAATACTAGGTATTCACGAAATGGCGAACCTATAGAACGTTTCTGGACCTATCAAAAACTTATTGGTGTTAATGCAGAGTCCTCACGCAAGATATTTTACAAGTTTTGAATGTAATATTACCAGACACAAAATCAACCAATAAACTAATTGCTCAAAGCTACGATGGCGCAGCCGTAATGAGTGGAAGGCATACTGGAGTCCAGGAAAGGGATTAAGGAGAAATTTCCATATGTCCATTTTGTGCACTGCTATGCGCATCACTTGAATTTAATAATGTCCAAAGCTGCTTCACAAAATTCACAAGTAAGATTTTTTTTGGTAATTTGCAAGAAATACCAGCTTTTTTTAGAAATTCGCCACAACGTGTAGATGTACTGACCAAACTAGTTCAAAGAAAAACCCCATGGTGCGCCAACTCGGTGGAATTTTAACATCCGCACTGTTAATATTGTTTTTGAACATAGGGAATATTTAATAGAATGTATGGAGAACATAGAAGAATCTTTTACTAATCAAACTGTTTGGTGCCGCGTCATCTATCGAAGAATGCTCTTAGATAAAAATTTTATTTTCTGGCTAACTTTTTTTCCCTCGTGTCAAGCCTCATGTAGATGTTCTTTTTAACGAGCTACAAAAAATACAAACAGACCCTGTAGAAATAAACAAAAAAATTGAGACTTTTGAGCAGAATGTGATGTCACTAAGAAACTCAGTACCTGAAGTCGTTAGCCAAGCTTCTTCATAATCCACCGAGCCCTTATCTAAAATTCGTAGAAATGACAGTAAATTGGATCATCGAATTGCCGCTATAGAAATCTGCGATGTAATTTTGAACTGTGCGAAAGATCGATTTGCATTTAAAAATCATTTATCTGCGGCTACTTTATTTTATTCTAATAAATTTGGGGAATTTTGTGATAATTTTCCCGAGGAAATTTTAAATTTAACATGTTCTACTTATCCAGACATAGATAAAGAACGTTTAAAAACTGAATTATCAGTAATTTATTCCAGAGCAGACTGTAGATCTATAAAAGGGGCAGTACCGTTTTTAAAATTTTTATAGAAAATAATTTATCAGGGGCATTTGAAACCAAAAGAAATTAGAAATTCTTATAACAATTCCAATGACGACTGCAGAGGCTGAAAGATCATTTTCTACTTTAAAACGAATCAAGAATTTTTTACGTAATTCTATGACTCAGGATCGTCTAGTGGCTCTATCAATGCTATCAATTGAAAAAAGGGAAAAGATTCGTGAAATTTCAAATTTCAATGAGAAGGTTACAGACAAGTTTTCTTCCAAAAAGGACAGAAGAATCAACTTAATTTATAAAAATAAGCCTTTAGTCTGAGACATTCTTTGTGACATTTACTTGTATAAACCGTTTTTCACTTGCTTTCAAATCTGTAAGTTTATATTTATGTTATTTTTAATTCTTTGGGTTTTTTAAATGTATATTACTAATCGTTTGCTGCTGAGCAGAACCTCTATATTTGTAACTCACGAGCCGCCACTGATAACATGTACTTTTATTTATGTTTAAATGCATATGGTATAAACATAGGTATTGACATCCATTCGTTAATATTATTAAGAACAAAATGGAAAACATATTAAGGGAGTAACATTTATGTTTTGGTCTCGAATGTGGGGCATGTAAGAATTATGGTATAACTGCCATGCCCATTAAAATAGTCTAGGAAACTAAGCTGAAAAAAGTGCAAAACCTCTTATTTTTTTTCAAAATGCATAGATTTGCATGAAAATTTGGGATTAAGCTTATTACCCTTTAAAATCTATATTATGCGGATGGGCGCTCTCAATTTTTTAGGGGTGAAAACTAAACGTTATTGCAAAAACGTTCAACACTTTCATATTAACCCATTAAGGACTGAGTTTTTTATATTCGGAATATTAAGGAGTAAATTATATTTTAATACTCTACTTAGCAATAAAAATACGTTTTTGGTCATTTTGTACAATGTTATCTTATTATTTCCAAGATGGCGGCCGTTTCATATATGGAACGCTAGTCTTTTAGGGTTCGTAAAATTACTAATATAAAAATAATTTTTAAAAAGATAATCAAACATTTATTTAAATCATTAAATTTAAAAAAACAATTTTTTTTATTTCATTTAGTATGAAAATCAACGAAACACTCAATACATAGTCCTACGTCACATTTGCGACACTGTGTGCGCACAGAACTGCCTCTATGGTTTTGCCGGGGGCATCGTCGGCGTTTGTTTTGGGGAATATTCCACCAAATGATTTTTTTCATCAAGCCGAATATGGGGGGAGATTCGGAACCTTTTTTGAATAATAGCTGGGTCTTTCACCTTTTTTTGGCAAATTTGAAATTTTTTTAGATAAGTTTGTGCAATTTCCCCCAAAAAAAATCCAATGCTTGTAAATAAATTGTCAAAATACAATCGATACGGTAATGCTTTCTTTTCGTCGGGTCATTCTTCAAGGGGTTGCAGCAAGGGTGCCGTTTTTTTCCAAATTCTTTGATGTGCAGCATTAGAGTTTGGTATTGAGCCTTGGTAAACTTAAAATTTTTCGCTTTTCTTAACGAGTGACGAAAGTGGCACATCTGGAATATCATCGCCTTCATCCAAAACATCAAAGGTTCCCAATATTCTGCCACTATCCATTACTACTTTAGCATTGGCTAGTAGTTGTTTTCCGGATAAATTATCAATTATGCCACCTGAATCTTCATCTGCGGAATCTTCGTCTGATAACATTCTGTTTTCCGGAGGTTCAATGTAGACTGATTGCACATGCTCGTTAGTATCCATTTCCAGCCAAAACTTTTCAGTTTCAAACATATTAGGTTTGTTCCAGCACGTCGAAAAACCGCCACTGAACGATCACGCTCATGCGCAGTGATTAAAGTGCGTTCCAACAGAGACTTGACGGTTATCGGACGATCCTGTTTGTGTACCAACAAAACTTGGGATCGTTTAGTTACGGTTTCAGAACGGTAATTCTGATACATGGCCTAAATTGAAATTTTTTTACTTGCGCATTGAATATCTTGGCACTGGATTTTTGATTTTTAACAGCTGTTTCATGCTTATTGTTTCATATTTCATCTTCATATGTTTACTGTTAAGGTAGGATTATGCAGAAAACTTAAGTTAATTTAATTTAACGAAAATTAAGTTATTATAAATTAAGACATTTGTGTGAAAACATGCCAATCAGTTTAAAAATAACAATAAAATTTAGCATACGTAGGGCAAATCACTGTTAATAGGGTTTTCGTGATTTCTATTTTATTGGTGCACTCTGGCAGCTGCCCGTTGTTAACTTCTTAAATAAATATTTGTCTAAAAAATATATAATTTTGTTACATTTTTTATAAAGCATGGGCAAGAGAGTTTCTGTAAGCCTATTTTATGATGTTATTGTGTGGGAGTTTAATTATTTTAAAAAAAGGGAAAAGTTTATTTCATTTTATGATAAGGGCAAAAAAATTTAAAAAGTTAAAAAGTTAAAAGTTGTTTATCTTTTTAACTTAACTTAATTTTTAATTTATGTGTATAATTAAAACCATTTGATCACATAATGTTTATCTTTTCTTGTGTGACTTTAACTTATTTTTAACTTAAATTAATTTTTCTGCATAATCCTAACTTTATTTAGCGAATAGCGTGCAACGTGCTTTAGCATTTTCTATTTCCTCGCTTGTTTAATTATTCAAAAACATTAAACACCTCCTAAGCACATCATTAAATTTAATTATCTTTAAAGATGATACGATATTATGAGTGATATTTGCTAACTTTGATCACAAAAATAATAAGTAGAAAAGTAGGTTATATTTTTAAACAAAAAATTCAAAAACTTTTGATTTGACAGTCTCAAAATGATCCGCAAAACGATCCAACGTTTGTACTTTTCGTACAGTCACGAAACTATTTTAAGGCCGCGCATGCGTCTAAGCGCACAAAAACAGTTCAAAAACGATTCCGAAACGATCCGGATTTCTTGTTGGAAGCAACCTGTGCACCGTTAACCAAAAAAAAAACATAAAATTTTTTGTACGCTAAAAAAAACTAGCGTTCCATAAAGGAACGGCAAAAAAAATGCGAAAATAAGAAAAACAAAGGCATAATAAATGTTTTTTTAATTAAACTCAAAGTTAAGTACTTAAAAAAGTATTACTATATTATTAGTTTTAGTTTATTCTAGATTTCCCCCAAATTATAAAATATGTACTTACACATCTCGACGCGCCATTTTCGTGTATGCACCAGACAACTGAACGGAGAAATAATTTTAAAGAACTTTTTTCGTTTACCCGATGTTTAAACTAATATGACACGTTAGCAGAATATTCAGCAACCTAAAAATATTAACCTACGAAGTGTTCTTGCAAATACACTCTTATTTTTAACCATTTTATGATGCATTGATTTGCGTTCCATATACGGAACGCTAGTACTTAATGGGTTAAAGCTGAAGTCACATAAAATTAGGCTTAAATAAGTTGAACAATAAGTAGTAATTGTTTGAACGACTATTTAATATATTTCAACCCTTGAAAATTAACCCTTATTATAATTTAATAAAAAAAATTGTTTACCATAAAAAATTAACATTTTGTCACAGAGTTGTAATTTAAAAATGTGACTGCTTAAAAGTATTACTTATTTAATTTTGTAATTTTTTAATCCTCAAAAATCCACCCCTTACAAAATTACAATGCAAAAAATAGTACTAAACCGCGGATATTCTAAAAAATGCACCAAATCGCATAAAAAGTTGAAATTAAGTTCGACTCACCCTTAAAGTGTGCACTACACCGATGAGCAGTTTTTTATTTTTTAGGGGGTTTAAGCTTCATAACCTACTTCACTTTCATATTAAATCTTAAATCAAATAAAACTTGGCTCAAATAAATTGAATAATAAATTTTTAATCTTTGAAATATTAGTTGAAGTATTTCAACCCTTAAAAGCAAACCCAAGTATGTTCCAAAAAATTGTTTTTTAAGCATAACTCCTTCAGTTTTTGTGAAAAAAAAATTTTTTTTAAAAAAACCCTTTTGCGGGTTTTTTTTAAGAACTAAAAGGGGTTTTTATATAAAAAAACCCGTTTAAAACTTATTTTTTTAAAAGGGGGAATTTTTAAAAGGGGGGGGAAAAAAAGTGATGCTGTCTATACACACACGTTTTAAACGTTTATATCTCACTTAATTTCCGTCATAAAGTAAAAGAAGCAAAATGTTTGTAATTCAAAAAGCTACAATTTGATACCTTAGTTATTTTTACGTATCCCCCTTTGTTTTTAAGTTTTTTTTAAAAAAATAATTTTTTTTTAAAATTTGAAATTTGATTTTCAATTGCAGCTCCTTTTTTTTTAAAATTAAGCAATTTTAATGGGTTTAAAAATTTTTTGAAGGGGGTATATAATATATGGATAAAGAAAATTGAAACAGGGCAAAGGGAAACTTTTTTAAATTTGGGGGGTAATTGGGGTTTTTTAAAAAAATTTTTTTACTAAAAAAAAATTTTTATCTAACCTTATTTCAATCATAACTTACTCATTTTTTATGATGCAAACTTTTTTTAAAAAAAGCAAGGTCTTTGCGAATGCTTCAAAAAAGTTATTTATTAGTTTTCCTTGAAAAATACGTAGATTTTGCGTTATGTGCCTTTAAAACTCGGTAACTTTGTGTTTGATGAATAATAGCTAATTGTAACAAACCATAATTTGGTTAGTATTGGTCCTACAGCAATAAAAAAAAAAAAACAGTTTATTTGTATTTTTAAAAGCTTCACTTTTGTTATTTTTTTTAATAAAATGCATGCTTATCGAGTTATTTGCAAAAAACGATTAAAAACGTTGATTTTATCGACGAAAAACTCCAACTTTCCTTGACCTACATAAATATAAATCCAATTTGCAAAACATCATGCTTTCTTTTACTGATAACAATTTGCCTGTAAATTGGGTCTTTCAACAAGATAATGATCTAAAGCACTCAGCTAAGTTAGTAAAAAAATGGTTTAGAAATAATCTTGTAGATGTGATTGAGTGGCCTTCATCCAGCCCTGATCTCAATCCTATCGAAAACCTTTGGGGTGACCTACAGAGGCTACTAGAGAATAAAAAAATCCAAAATTTAAAAGATCTTGAGGAGGAAGCAAAGTCAGCGTGGAAATTCGTAACTTTAGAACGATGCCAACACCTAATGGATTCCATGCCTGGGAGATGCAGAGGTGTGATCGCTAGCAAAGGGTTTGCTACCAAGTACTAGGTTACTGTATTAATTTAAGACTAAAAGTACTTTCATTTTTAATTAATTAATTATTAAAATGAAATTTATTATTTTCGTTTCTAATTAGGTGTCCACATTAAAAATAAAAACTATTTCTTTTTTTAAAAACATAAAATTAACAAGAATTTTATTTTTTTTTTGTACGTTAATACTTAATTGTATTAGATATGGGTAAAAAATTAAAAAAAAAACTTTCTTTAGATACTGCTATTTTTATTATTTTTGTTTATACGTTTCTAATTATATGGCCACCACTGTATATTATGATATTTTACTTTATCCTTTTATCAAAGAGTAAGTAAGTTAGGAAAGGATTGTATTTAATTTCTTACCTCGTATTTTCATTAAAGTCCCCCAAATCCGCCTGTAAGGCCAGTCCCGCCAAGTGAGCCGCGTGCCCCCCCGACGCCCCCAGGCTGCGTTGAGCCGCAACTGCAAGTAGAAAAATGTCTGGTAGTATCATCTCTGGAAGGAGTGGACTGTCCACGTAGTACTGGACACGAAAGTAAAAGGCCAGGGCCGGACGTCCGTTCGCGTCGAGCCCCTGGCTGTGCGATGATTCCAACTTTTTGGAGCGTATTTAGAAGTTTGCTATCTGGTTCTGCAAAAAGATATTCACCATCTGAAAAAAAAGAGGAGTCAGTGAAATAAAGAAAAAAAAAAAAAAAAAATTACCATAAAAATAAAGTTTTAACAAGTTTTTATTGGGTTTACGCGACTAAAAAATTTTTAGGGAATGGGACCATTTTTGGTCCTAATCGAGGGGTATGAGTGTGCTCAGCTCTATTGATCCCTATGAACTGATCGCCTAAAATAGAAAAAAGAAAAAACCCCCCAAAAAAAAAACAAAAAATTTAAGTCTGCCACCAGTGCTACCGTTATCAAGATTAACTTAAATGAAAAATAAAATAGAAATTAAAACTAAATTTTCAAAAATTTTGTTATAAAATTTAGGAGATTCTAAGAACTTTTTTATTATTTATGACATTTTGTTATAAATGACTCGTATATTTATTATTTTCAAAAAGACAAAAAAGGGTGGTGTGTTAATTAATTTTAGGTTTACTTGAAATTACCTTAGCATCAAGCATAAGTAACCATGTATTATTTAAATTCATAGATATTAATGCTTTTTATTTATGATAATACAAATATACTTTTTTTATTTTACGTTTTTTTGAACAAGTTTCCTGCTTTCCTTGCTTAAATACTAGCAGCATTTCAGCTTATTATGTGGTTGTTATCAAATGCGTGTTGACAGATTTTTAATTTTGGAATTATGTGTTTTTAATGTGTTGGGCTTATGGTCTGGAAGTTTCACCTCTATAAAATTTATAACATTCACAAGGGATCTTATAAAAGTGATTTTTTGTTTTTTAATTTATATTGTATGGTTTAGTTTTTGTTACTAAAGATCTAAAAGTGTTTTGTGTTTTAAAGATTGTACGTTTATTAAACCTAATACCTATTCGTTGAATTTTATTTGATAAGCCAGGAATATATAGTAAAAACAAATTTGTAATGGATTTTTAGTGTTTTTTCTTCTTTCTGTTTAAGGCGATCTGCCAGTTATTAGGGTGTTGCTTTCTAGGGTATAAAGTACCCCTTGAAGTATTTTGTATATCGAAAACAGCATTACAAAACAATCGTTTAGAATAAATCAGACAACTAATTTTTTTCAACTAATTATAATGGTTAGATAAACCAGTATTGGACAATGATTGTTATTTTTTTTCACCTAAATTAACCTCTTTTTCCCTCTCTTTTTTTTTTATATATATATATATATATATATATATATATATATATATATATATATATATATATATATATATAATAATATATATATATATATATATATATATATATATATATATATATATATATATATATATATATATATATATATATATATATATATATATATATATATATATATATATAAAAATATATATACAGTAAAGGCACCGTACTGGAACATAGGAGGCTCCGGGACAATTTTGGATGTACCCAATTCAAAAACCCCCAAAATTTAATAATTTTGTGGTTTAAACCTTTTTCCCCGTCTCTTTTTCCCATGGCGCATTTTTTTTAGACTGGGGGGGGTAAAAACCCGGAAGAATTATCTGTCCTTTTTAGTTGTTTACTTTTTTTTATTTTCAAAGAGGATGCATTTTATAGGCAAGTAGCAGGGAGCAGCTAGGCAACCGACTTTTTTCTGATTTCTTATCAGTCATAAATTTAAAATTAGTTGTTACGAGACCGCAACGTTTGTTTTTTTAAAAAACCAAACAGTTTTTCCTAATAAAATAAAATAATTTTCTCAAATAAATAATGGAACGTAGAAGATTTTTTTAAAAAAAAAATTTTAATGTATTCATAGAAAAAAAAAAAAAAATTTTTTTTTCAAGATAAAAGATATCAAATAAACCACCTTCTTGACCAAACAATAACAAAGATTGTCATAAAAACGCCTTCTGACATTTGCAGAATGTTAAGGGGGGTAATTTTAAAATTTCCCCCCCCTTTTTAAATTTCAATTCTTGTAGGTTATTAGCCCTATTCTCCTGGAAACCATAAATTTTTGATTTTTCGTGACCTTTAGAAAAAAACGTTGGGTAAGACCATGAAGTGAAAATGTCGATTCAACAGTAAAAAAAATGTTTTTTAAAATTTTCATTGTTATTTTTCATTTCCATTACAGTTTCAAAAAAGCCTTCGTCTAAAATGATCATCAAGGAAAATTTCATTGGTTTTTCTTACTTTGTAGAATCGGTACCCAATTTTTTTTTTCACTCTTTCCACTGATCTTCTGCTCAAAAAAAACCCCCCGGGCAATTGTATTAAAGGAAATTAGGATTTTTTTTAAAAAAACTTGCCACTACCATAATTTCTTTCATTTCCCTTTTTTTGTTTTTTTCTGAGGCACTATCATGTTTATGTTTTTTTTTGGGGGTTAAAAAAAAATGTCAGAAAGTTTTAATGACTCGGAAATAGTGGAAATCGTGGGAAAATCGGCCCTTTTTTAAAAAAATTAATTAATAATTCACAGTACAACTATTGCTTCGAGGGGTTTTTTACAAAGAACTATTTCAAAAAAAACGTATTGAATTGTTCCTGGCAAATTATTGAGGGTAAGCAATGCGTGCGGCGTTTTTTGGTACATCCCCAAAAAAATCTAGGGGGGTCCTATGTTCGCGATGCTCTGGGGTTTTTTTTTTTTTTTTTTTTTTTTTTTTTTTTTTTTTTTTTTTTTTTTTTTTTTTTATATATATATATATATATATATATATATATATATATATATATATATATATATATATATATATATATATATATATATATATATATATATATATATATATATATATATATATATATATATATATATATATATATATATATATATATATATATATATATATATATATATATATATATATATATATATATAAACTGAAACGAACCCACCGGGCCATAGGAAATTACATAGTATGTTAAAGCATAGGCAATATTCGAGGTGGGGTGTGGGGTTTTTTGGGGTCAGCCGTATCGCCGTCCGACGAAAGGCGATAGCGTCCTGATCTCGTTCGCCGGGGGAGTTTTTTCCCCATCGCTGGAGGAAGGTACTGCACGCTTGGAAACAAGAAAAAAATTTTTGGGTATGCCATATTCTGTGGAAAATTATTTGTTTTCATAAGTTTTTTGTTTCCCCCCGAGCGAAATAAAACTGGTATTCGGTCATAAATAAATTAAAAAAATTCTACAAATAAAATTAAAAATAATTCTATAAAAATAAAAATAATATTTTTTAAAAAACCCCTTTTTAATTTAAATTTCAATTTCAATTGGCGGCTCGTTCAAAAGGGGGGAAATTTGGGAAAACTAGGAATTGGTAAAAGGGGTTTAATAAGGCTTTTTTGGGCCGGTTTTTTTCCCGACCTGTTATAAAGGCCCGGGGAAAAAACCCACACCATAGGAAATTACATAGTATGTTAAAAACATAGGAAAAAAATTTGAGGTGGGTGTGCTTGTTCCCAGCCGATCGCCGTCCGACGAAAGGCGATGCGCCCCCTCTCGTTCCCGGGCTCGGATCATTTTTCCCCATCGCTGGAGGAAGGTACTGCACGCTTAAAAAAAATAGGCAAAATTACGATATGCCAATTCTGTGTGGTTTTTTGTTTTCATAAGTTTTTTTGTTGCCGACTGAGCGAAATAAAAAATGGTATTCGGTCATAAAAAAAATTAAACAAAGTTTTTTACAAATAAAATTAATAATAATTCTAAAAAAAATGAAAAAAAATATTTATTCC
>JAHBCN010008428.1:0-38933 GCA_019359885.1 Listronotus oregonensis | reverse complement strand
GCTTCCAACACTTCACTCTCACTATTAGAAGGTCGGCTTTTTATTTTATTTAAACAGAAATGAACAAAGCAATATTGAAAATATAATTCACAGCTTTTTGACAATAAACTCCGTAAAATGAGAGAGTCAGAAAATGAACGACGCCGGGCCCGGCGTTAGAACTTAGAACGAACATAAACTGGCTGTATGGGATTCCCAGAAGTAATCGCAGGGTCGACAATTTGATCGCATGAAAATTTCCTCATAATTGACATAATATAAATATGATTGGGGCGGAGTCGATTAGTCGATTATTATTTTATTAATAAATTTAAAAATTGAAGATTTAATGAAAAGTGATTACTTTTTCTGAAAAATCGTAAATTTGGTACTTCATTCGTGTAACGTGTAAAAGGACTGAAATCGTGTAATTACACGATTAATCGTGAAATCTGGCAACACTGGCTGGAGCTGATGCGGGATGGATGGACTGAGAACGGGTGGAACGGGCCGGATTTGCTTTAAAATCGTGAACGCCGGGCGCAGAAAAATTGCTACTACGAGTGTGTTATTATTGTAATTCGAGAACGGCAATATGAAATATAATTACTTTTAACACTTATTGGTAAAAGTAAAACATAAATTAATTCTGTAATAAATACGATTTTTTCAATTGAAACGTCAAAAAAATAAGATAGGAACATCTTCGGTCTATATATTAAAAGCTATTCACAGAAAATATTTGAAAATTTTATGGCATAATAATGTCGATGGGGGCAACTCGGTTAAAATATTTTCAAGTTGGTGGTACCGGAAGTAGGTGTCAGCTCGCTTATTTTAAATGGAACGCCTTATCTATATACTATTATTACATTTTTAGGTTCTACACGAGATTCCAGTCAGATTTTATGTATTACATTATATACTGTGGTTTACAGCTAGAATAATTATTAATTTCATCTATAAGAAAATAAAAATAAAAATCAAATTGAGAAAACTGGGAAAATTTTTCTTATGAAGGAAACCCCCCAAGGGGCAATTTTGTGTAAGGTTGGCTATTCAGAATTTCAGTTTTCGATGTATTGCCAATTTAAGATTTTTATATCGAAATTTCGCTCTTTATTTAAAGTTTTGTTAGGATTTTTAAATATAATATAATTTGGATTTTTTAAAAACAAATGTTTTCCTAGGTATTCTTTCAGATTCTACGGAAAAAAAATACAGACAATGGGTATTTTACATTATTTTTCTTAATTATGAGGAAAGCCGCAAATGTGGCCATCTTCAGTCCTTGTTAGATGACCCTGTACGAATAAAATATAGGGTTTTCAGATAAAATTTGCATTAAAAAAATAACATTTTGTCGATTTTACGGCAGTTTGTAGATACAGTTACAGCCAAAGGACCTCTTGGAATTTTTTTATTCCTGAAATTGATTTTTTGTAATCGCCTCTGCTGCACCTAAAAATCGATGGATGGGCGCCGGTTGGGGAAATAACTAGAAAAACTAAATTGAAATATCAAAAAGTGTGGATGATAATCTAAAAAAGTTATTTGAAAAAGCTGTTTAGAATTTAATTTTAAGTTGATCAACAAACTGTAAAATATATTTTTTTTTATTTAAAAAACATTTTTTAATTTTTTTTTAAGTAAATTAAAACCCCAACTTTTTGCTTTATAATGAGTTTGCTTACTATAAAGTGTCCAAACGATTTGATAATTTATAATTTTTGTATGTTCTTTGACATTTAAAACGAGAAAATAAAAAAAAATGATTCCGCAGGTACTCTAAGCGTGTAAACGTAAACGTGTTATTAAAACAAGTTGACGTAAAAAAATTCTGATGTTCCTTTGTTAAATATTACACTTCAGATTAATTTGGTGCATTTGTTTCAAAGCCTACTTGTGTTGCAAATACATTACACAATACACAATATGAGCTTAAATTATTGAGTATGTGTGTGAAGTTCAAGTAAAAATTATGAAATGTACTGATATGAAACTGTTATTGGTGAATATTAATTTATAAAAATGGTCTTGCCAGCTATGGCTTACTTACTACATTTCATTGTAAAATCCTAATACAGTTCTTAGAAAAACAGGTTTACACTCTTAACACATACGAGAATTATTCCGAAAATTATTGCCATAATTGTGCCGAAAATTTACTCAATAATTATTTTGTGTATTACTAGAATTTTTGCAATTATAATATTAAACATATTCTATATTTTCGAGAAAGTGCGCAAAAATCGACGCAGAACTTTTTTCGGGGTCGGTAATGTCATTGAGAAATATTTCATAAAATAAAAAGGAACCACCTAACTGTTGCCACACCTAATACTACCTAATAGTAACAACTCCCGTTTATCTATAACTGACATAGTTTAAAGAACAAAAAAAACTTTTTAAATTATTAACTTTCCGTCTTTCTAGGTTATGTTAAACTAATCCAACAGTTGTTTATAAAATTGACATTTATGCGCATGAGCATCACATAAATTCTAGCAATAATTCTACTGAAATTTATTGTAAATATCATACACAAATAACCATTACCGAAAATCCCATGAAAATTTTCATCAAAATTTTGGTGATAATTTTAGCCATAAATTTCACTAGAACTCTTGTATTTGTAAAAAAAAAAACGGTTCTTAGGGTACTTGCTGAATCTCATTTTTTAAATTTTCTTGTTTAAATGTGAAAAAGCATACAAAAGTGAGAAAAAAGTTGAAATTTGTTATTTTACTGGAAAAATAAAATTAAAAAAATGTATTTCTAAATTTAAAAAAAAAAATTATTGCAAGATTGCGCACAGACTAAAATTAAATTTTAAACAGTTTATTAAATTATTTTTTATATATTATGCCAATTAACCCCACTTTTTGGTTTTTTAATTGAATTTTGATATTTATTTCCCCAACGGGCGCCCATAAGCTCAATGTCAATATTAATTTTTAGGTTATTGGATAAACAGAGGCAATTGCCAAAAAAAAGTTTTGTAATAGTTCCAAGAATAGAAACTCTTTCCAAAAATATTATTATATGTGTCCAATTTTTGGCAATCACTCTATAATGTGTTATGTGTTTCTTTTAGAAGTTAAAAAAAATACTTTTTATAGTCGGCCGTCCAATTTTAATAATTATACTAAATCACGATATTTATTTATGATGATTGTATAATAGGCATTTTTCATGATTTTTTTTTATTAGCTTATTGCAAAGCCACATGAAAATGGCCGAAAATATTTTCGATTTTGATCTCGGAAACGCTTAAAATCAATTTTAAGTTTGAATTTTGTGGCCCGTGACGTCACGGCCCTAAATTTCTATTGTGGAATTTCTGCTTTGTTGTCAGCTTTTGATATTCATACGCCTGTCATCAAATATCGATATGCGCAACATCTACAAAGTTGCGTTTTCTAAACAGACTGGCATCCATGTTGAATTGATTTTAAGTGGCGGTATTTAATACAAGATAATTAACCTTAAATAGAAAAGTAAGGGTTTGTATTTCCGTGTTATTGCAGGTTTTGCTTAATTGTGTTTCTTCTTTTAATTTTTACACACAACATTCTCAATATCAATTGAGTGAAAATACCCTATTGTTTCAAGTTAATATGTGCAGTATTTTTCAATATTTTATTTTTAAGTTTCTATGCGAAACACCTTATATACTTCTGTATTCTTCAGGATAGGCTCTAATATGTTCGGGACCTGTAGTAAATATTTGTATTAAAATGTAATTTTGTAGTTTGTTTTTAATTTTATTTTTGTATTCTTATTTATTTACTTATACATATTAAGTATACCCATACAATTTTATGGGAATAGGCTATTCACAAATGTTTATTCCTTTCAGTATATTTGATATAAAACAAATAATGTTCGCCTTTAGTGAATAGATTATTCCTATATTTTTTTTTTTGTAATTAACTATTTTATTTCTACAATTAATGTTTTTGATCTGTTTGTATTTTATTTTAAACTATGCGTAGGCTACCTTAACAACAAATTAGTTTAAAATTCCATTGTTGATGTGTACAGGGTGTCCCAAATTCGAGCCTCATTATTGGGATCTCAGAAACTTGAAGACATACGAGGTGGGTTAAATAGGGGCAAAGTTGCGCAATTTGGTGCTGATCAAAATGCCACCTTAAAAGTTTTAAAATTTCTAATACTTCCGAAGACTTTTGGAAAACATCGAATATTCGCGATTTCGCTTTTATTTTTTATGACTCTATTTGAATAAATATAACAAAATAAATATTACATTCTAATTGCTTCTCCTTTTGTTCTACAAGACAGTGTTATTAGATTTACAAATTAACGTTTCGTTTTTAAGCTGCTATCATCAATTCTGTTTTTTTTTTTAATACAGTATGACTTTTAAAAGCTTCTAAGGTCCCAAAACCAATGATGTATTGCACTTTTTTAAAAAATTCACATTAAGGATTTCCTGATTAGATCTTACCAAAAATATGTTTTCTGTTTCTCGCTAACACATGACAGAAGCTTTTAAAGTCCGTTATAAAAAATCCAGGGCCGTATTTAAGAAACAAAGTTGATGATGGCAGCGCAAAGACGAAACGTCGAAGTTTAAATCTAATAACACTGTATTGTAGAACAGAAAAAGTAGCAATGAGAATGTGAAATTTATTTTGTTTTATCTATTCAAATAGAGTCATAAAAAAATAAACATGAAATCGCAAATATTCGTTTTTTCCAAAACTCTTTGAAAGTATACGAAATTTTTAAACTTTTAAGGTGACATTTTGATCAACATCAAATTGCACAACTTTGCCTCTATTTAACCGATGTATCTTTTTAAATTTCCGAGATCCCAATAATGATGCTTGAATTTGGGACACCCTATACAGGGCAATACAACGAGTATTAAACAGGGCTATATTGGTAGTCAGAGCTGTCAAAGTACTTTCAAAAAGTACTTCAAATACAAGTACCTAGTTTATGCTATTTTAAAAAGTACTTCAAGTACGAGTACTCATATAAATGTACTTGCTTTTTCAAGTAAATTCAAAAAGTAATTGAAGTACTATCCAAGTATTTTACTTGAAGTAAAACAAAGTACTTAGAGTAAAACAAAGTACTTGAAGTAAACCAAAGTAACTGAAGTAAATAAAAGTACTGGAAGTAAAAGTAGTTTTACTTGACTTGTCTTTTTTTTGAATAACATTAAGTTAAATGATACCCTTAGCGCAAAAGAAAATGTATACTTTGATAATTTAACGATTTACCTTACTTGTAAAGTCTGTTATGGTGATGTATGTTTTGACATTTTCAGCAAAGTTATTTTTGTGGAAAATTTGTCGGGTTTGTAAGTCCAATATAATTTTTGAATTCGATCAGAATGGATTTTTTTAGTTTATATTTTGAAACCTTATGACCTCCCAAAACTAGTGATTAACCCAATATTTTCTGCAGTTTCATCCTTTTAATAAATCATCTTTTTTTTCTTATTCTAACAACAAACGTATGTTAAATTACTGCACATACCCTATAGTCATTAACCTTTAAGTATTATAAGTATTAATTAAAACAAGTTGGTTGCGTATTAAAAAAAAATAATAATGCTGGTAGAAGAGGTTCAAGAGAAGAAAGTGGCGAGATATATAGAATGTGAAATAAAATTTTAAATACAGGTATCTTTAAGTGGTGTTAGAAACAAGTAAAAAATATTTTCCAAATTGTTTTTATATTATAGTACCTATAATATTAAAGGTATTTAAAAATAATTGTAATAACCATTCTTGGTGCCATTAACAATTAAATTGAGAGCTATAAAATATCAGAGTCAGCAAAGGTCTGGCGATCTTCTTGTTTTAACCTGTTTGCGCAATTATCTAACGTGAATAAATTGGCGTACTTGATTTATTTTTACTTCAAGTACTTCTTATTTACTTGAAATTTTTTTTTACTTCATGTACTTAAAAAATACTTCAAGTAATTTACTTGGTCAAATCAAGTAAAAGTTCAAGTATTTTGATATAAATTAATCAAATACAAGTACAAGTACTTCCTCCCTTCCCTTGTACTTGAAGTAAAATACTTCAAGTACAAAAAAGTACTTGAAGTAAAATTTTACTTCAAGTACTTTAAGTTTTGACAGCTCTGGTAGTAATGTTAGTTAATACTTATCATAAAAACCCTGCCTTGTCTAAACCATGCAAAAAAGAAATCTATAAACTAATTTGTTGTTAATTTTAGTCGCTTTTTATTTTGACAGGTTTATAAAATCAGTATGTCCTTTATTTTACTTTTACAGACTGAATTCTTGCAAAGATTTTTTTGTTAGTTACGTTTTCGTTTTAAATTTAGTTCACGAAGGTATTATTACTTGACAGTTTTACTAGATATTTACTACTGCGTCGTCTTGAGACAGTATTTGGTCAAAAAAATCCTCAAAATAGCTTTTTAAACTGACATTACCGTCAATAAAATATATTTATTCGAATATATAAAAACCTAAATAACAATAAATATTTGTGTTAATTGTTATCCCGTATACAAATTTTTGTATATTTTGTACCTGATTTTCTCTCTATTAGTTTTTTAGTTTATAGTCTTATTGTATTTTATCCAGTTGTAATTTAAAATTATGTTTAAAAGATAATTTTTGCCAAAATTAAATTTTTGAGTGGTTTAGTGGTAGGCCTACCGGTGTTTCTTAGAAGTGGCATCTTTTGTAAAAATTTTTATTTTTTAAATAAAAAATATATATGTCGGTATTTGACATAAATATGCATTGTTTAACCTATTCAGTTGTTTCGTATCACTTCCGGTTTGATCGGAATTGACTAGTACTTTCAAATTTTAGACGGCACCACCGATACATTAATTCTTATTTCGTTAAGATATGACATTCTGAATACTCCTTGTAGGTCATTTTTTGACACTGACACATTGACAATAGTTATTTTTTAAAATTCCGATTTAAAGTGCCATGAATAGGTTAAAACAGTTAATTTTAAATTTAAAAAACCATAAGGAAATGAAACTGTACGTCTTTTGTTTTTTACGGCTTCTCTGGGCGAAGTAAAAGTTTGCAAAATCCTATTTATGGTAACAAGTTATTTTTTTTTAATAGAACAAGAGTGGCTTGTGAGCATATCCCTAAAAATAGTTTTGTTTCAAATAATTTGTGTATGACGGTGTTAAAAAGACACACTAAGTTTTATTTTCAGTACAAATTCCTACTTAGATCCCGGAATTTCGACTTAGAACTAGAAATTCCGATTTATATCTCGGAATTCCGACTTATATCTCGGATATCCGACTTAGATCTCGAAATTCCGACTTATTTCTCGGAATTCTGACTTAGAGATCTAAGTCGGATTGTAAAGATCTCGGTCGGAATTCCGACTTAGATCTCTAAGCCGGAATTTCGAGATATAAGTCGGAATTCCGAGATATAATTAGGATATCCGAGATATAATTAGGATATCCGAGATATAAGTCGGAAATCCGAGCTCTGAGTCGGAATTCCGAGATATAAGTCGGAATTTCGAGATGATATAAGTCGGAATTTGTACTAAAAATTAAAAAAAAAATGTTGTGGCTCTTCTACGCCTTCGTAAATTTGGTAACACATAGTCGGTATTTGGGGTTACAGTTTTTAAAATACACTTAATGAATTAATTATTCTGTTGTAAAACTGCCGAAGTACCAGTTTATTGTCCCGTCCAGAAAAGCTGTAAAAAAAGAAGAATACATTTTTTTTTCCATGGTTACTTGATCTAAAGGTGCGTTTAGACCTGAGCACGCACGCACTGATCCACCGCGAATGCTCAAGTGTAAACGGTTATGCGCGCACGCTCACGCTGTGTGTTTCTATGCGCGAATAGCCTCGGCGCGATCCGCCGGCTGTCGGTCTCGATGCGATGCTCAAAAGAATTAATTGGTTCGCAAACGTCCAGTTTGAACGGGGTTAGGACTGTTGGGAGTATCTACGAACGCACGTACTTCAACGGGCGAATTAGTTTAATTTGAAAATGGAGTGGAGTAACACCAGAGTTTTGCTTCTATTGCAAGAATTCGAAAAACTTTTTATATTATGGGATGTGAGGAACCAAGAATATTACTCTAAAACAAAAAAACAAGATGCTTGGCAAGCACTTGTGAATAATTTAAATATTGCAAATTTAGATAGTGCAGAAGCACAAAAAAAGATAAAAAGTCTCATGGGATCGTTTCGCCGTGAAAAAAGTAAAATTAGGGCCAGCATTGAAACTGGAAAAGGTATGTACATGCATATGTATATCGGGTGTTGCTATGCCGGGCGGTACAAAGAAGATCACCTGTAAATTTTCAAGTAGTAAAATATTGGCTCTCCTAATTATTTTAAACAAAAATGTTTTTTAGATATTTTGAGGAGCACAAAGAGTGGTACGCAACAGTTTACGAAATCTGCTAAAATGTGTTTCCATATTAGTAACTTATCATGCACCCTGCAGATGTAACTTAATAATATAAAACCAGACACATTCAACAGTGACACGTCAAATCATAAATTCACTAGTGTCACTGCCAAAAATGGAAAGTTTTTGCTCGTGTTTTGATTATGTGCGAGTACTGCAGGGTGCATAAAAAGTTACGTAATAAAGTATTTTGTCTGTTGTCTACGTTTACGAGCTTCTTTCTTTATTATCATATTATACATTAAAATAAATGCACCCGCCATCGTCGTCTTCCATTATAAACGCACTCCTGCGAACAACTGGATCAGCTTGTGCGTCGAAATATACATAAACCTATTTAAACGCTTTTCGCAAACGCAAACGAATGCGTGCATGGATGCTCACTGCGTACGTGCTCAGGTCTAAACCCACCTTACAATGAACTGATTTAACGTAGTCACGGCGCTCCAGATTAGGTTGAAAAAAAAACTAAATATTTTTATGCAGAAGTCTCAAAAAATTATATATGAGGCGTCGTTGTATTCAGATCGATATATTCTTTCGAAATAACAGAACACTTTCCTCTGGTCTCATTTAAAATTTAAAAATACTATGATGCATATTTATGTTAAAAAATTACATACTATTTTTTTTTCCTAAAAAATAAAAATGTTATATGGGAGTACCACCTCCCAGAAACACCAGGTACATCAGTGGATTAGAAATAATAACTTTTTTAGAGGGATATAAAAAGTCGTAACTTTTGACAGTATAATTAGATAGTTTACATTTAAAATAATTGGTAGCTATTGAACAAACAAGGACAGTGAAGTTTTAATACCAAATATGGGAGTAAAGATCGTATTTTTTTTTAGGTATAAGACAGTGAAAATAAAAAAGTTCGGTGATTTTATGGCAAAACTTCTATATTTTTACCTCTTTCCATCAAAAAGATGCTTTCAAAATGTTAGTACTTATCTGTCAATCCGAATATACCCAGATCTGCTGGTTTTTCTACATAATAATTTCAAAACCCGATGTTAGTTTAAAAATGTATTTTGAGATTTTTTTTGACGTTTCTATTTATTATAAATTAACGGTAAATAGTAGACGATAAACGAGTGATAACTACCAAAATGTTATAAAAAATAATGTATATTACTTAACTTACGCAATATTTTCTAAATATATATGTAAAGATATTGGCAAAAGTAGAATAGCGTTAGAACATATCACACAGGGTCCAGTACAGGGACGCATTTCTGCACTGACTTTAACATTTATTTATACAACTTAGTTCTGCGGTTTAGGTGTAAAAGTAAGAGACGATTAAATCAATTTTTACTTGACTACTTGATTTAGAATTACTTGTTTTAACGTAGTCGTGGTACTTTAGATTAAAGCAGAAATTTTAAAAAGTTTTGTTGGTTTCTCGCCTTAAAAATTTCTAAAAACTAGGACGACGTAGGTCCTAGTCCCGGGGATTAGCGAACTGAGCCTGCTTAGTCCTATTGACCCCTATGAACTTCCAGATTGCCTGAAACAAACATGACAGAACTCCCCAGAATAAATAAATAAATAAATATATATATATATATATATATATATATATATATATATATATATATATATATATATATATATATATATATATATATATATATATATATATATATATATATATATATATTCTTTTCAACGACAGGGTAGGTTTATTAATAGATTTATTTTTGAATGAGTAACTAACCATTGGAAAGTTACTTGGTACGTCTCTTATGGGCTGTTTTAAGTCCAAAACCATCCGCGTGGCTGCGTCACTGATAAAACCTTTGCGAAGTGCAAACAACCGGAAATTTCGAAATTTTAACAAAATGCAGTGTATAAAAACGGTTCGAGCTAAGTTCTAAGTTGTATAAATAAAAGTTAAACAGCGATCCTACTTATTGTGCTTTATAACTGTAGATATTGTGCAAGTTTCTCCAAAGGTGGCCAATAATTGTGCATATAAGAAGTTGAAGTTAGCAAATTACAAAATTTATAAACTGAATTTTTCTTTTTATTTAAAAATAATAACATTTCATATATGCAACATTTTGGGTCACTTTGAAGTTTATTTGGTGTCTTAAGTAATATGACAAAACTATTCATATAATTTTTTAAATGTAGCGAACCTTTCCTTATTATTTATTTTAGCATTTGTTTAATGCTTTTTAGCTAAAAATATCATACACATATTGAATGTTGTTAAGTTATTTAATTATTTCTTTTACAAAGAAACGGGTTTAACTTTTTTTTTGCTTATACATTGCGAGGGCACTACTTAAATCATAAAAGATACAAATATTTTAGTAGGTGGATATTATAGGTGGCTTATGAAGTTCGAGTATAATTTATCTTAAATAATAATGGAGAGTGGCCAAAACAAATAGTATGCAAGGCCAAACCAACCCAGATTAAAAATAATAGTAATAATAGTTTTGGAAAAAATATACCTAATAAAAGATAAAAAGATTTGTTATAAATATGGTCTGTAAGATATTGTTAAAAGTACAAAAAATTAAAATTGGCAAAACTATGAGAGTTATAGTAATTTAAAGTCAGCTTATTTTGTAGGTGCCTCAGGCACGTCATTGCTTGTTCTTGAAACTGTTCTTGGAACAACAAGCGGATAAAATTAGGAAACAAAAATAGTACAGGGTCATGCAACGAGAACTGAATGGGGCCATGTTTGTGGCTGTCCTTATATTAAATAAAAAAAAAAGTGAAAAAGCAATCTTCTGTATTTTTTTCTTATAATCCACATGAATAGTTGATAAAATGGTTTTATTTAAAACAAAAAAGATACTACATAAAATTAATATTTTCTTCAACGTTTGTCTTGTTTTCCATTCATTTTAATAAAAAGAATGTTTTAAATCTAATAGTGAATACTAGTCATTGTATTTTTTAATCGCAAACTTTGAAATAAGATAAATTAATTTTGTTGCTTCTGAAAATAAATTATTGAAATGTACCCAAAAAACTAATCTTCTTTCGAAATAAATGAATGTAGGTGTCAAACAATTACATATGAGGTGTCATTATATTCAGGATCATTTCCTTTCCAAATAAGATAAATATACCGATGGTTCTATTTAAAATTTGAAAGTACTAGTGATTTCCGGTTAAACCGGCGGAGATACAAAACAAGTAAATAGGTGTAACGACGCCTATTTATGTCAGAAATCGACATACCGAATTGTATTTTTTTATATTAAAAAATAAAAATGTTACAGGGGAAACCACCTCTGAGAAACAGCGGGTATTATAAAGATTTTTAACAGAGGAATAGATACTGCTCTCCTTCGTAGAATTGATATTTGTTTTAGAAGTCAGTTCTGGTTATTATATCACAATTCAGTTATGTTAGTCTGGCTGGGTATCATGAAGAATGGCCACGTTGACAGACTGTGTTTTACTTAAAGTATTGCCTGGTATCGGCTTTTTCTTCATAGGTATTAAATTAAGGAGTATTTAAAATCATTTTAACTATGGCTCACTTTAAATTTACTTCATTTTTAATTACAGCAGTAATTGATTTTTTTTTATTTATATGCTTTTCTCAACGACAATTGACGTTTATGTACAAAATTATTTTTGGTAGTTGTCTAGAAAGTTGCGATTTTGATCAATTTTAGTATACGTGTGTTATTTGGGGCGCTGATTACCAATCGAAAGAATTTTTAGTCGGAAACGTTTCGAGATATCGGTCATCAAACTTAAAAATCTAATTAACCTCTTCTTCCCCATTCCTTCTTTTTTTGCATACAATTCCTGATTTTTACACTAAATTGGCACACAATATTTTATAAACTTTTTTCTATTTAATATCAAAGATTCGCTTTCAAATAAATCAATTTAGATGTTCCATTAAGAAAATGCTAATTTTATCTCGTATCTTTTCTGTTTAAATATTTTTTTAAAGTCTTTTTTATGTTTCTCGGAAGAAATATACACGTGGACTATTTTAAATTGTTTTTCTAATATGAGGGAAGTTTTAAATATGGTCCTGTTTAGACCTTATTAAAGGATCCCTTTAGTCTACGTTTGGTAACCACCATTTAGGTACTAAAAACGTACTTGCCTTTGAAATTTTTGAAATGACATACGTTGAGATATTTCTGACTGAACTCAGTATTTATGTTCAGTATTTTATTTATTTTATCGCTAAGATCAGTGTAGTACCGAATTAGAAGTGACCTTCACCCATTTGCCAACCGGATGAAAACCATTTTTTATCAAATATAATATATACATAAAGGTATCGCCTAAAAGAAATATGGTCAAGGCTATGGTTATAAGAAAAAAAAAATAAAAAATTTGATACTCCCTCTATATTGTCTATATAATGTTAATTTTTATTTTTTTTCTTCTACATATTCCTACTTAGATCTCGGAATTTCGACTAATATCTCGAGAATTCCGACTTATATCTCGGAATTCCGACTTATATCTCGAAATTCCGACTTAGATCTAGGAATTCTGACTTATACCTCGAAATTCCGACTTAGATCTAGGAATTCCGACCTATATCTTAGAATTCCGACTTGGATCTAGGAATTCCGACTACTATCTCGGAATTCCGACATATATCTCGAAATTCCGACTAAGATCTAGGAATTCCGACTTATATCTAGAATTCCGACTTAGATCTAGGAATTCCGACTTATATCTCGGAATTCCGACTTGGAAATCTAAGTCAGAATTCCGAGATATAAGTCGAAATTCCGAGATATAAGTCGAAATTCCTAGATCTAAGTCGGAATTCCGAGATATAAGTCGGAATTCCGAGATATAAGTCGGAATTCCGAGATATAAGTAGGAATTTGTACTGAAAATAAAACTAAATGTGACCCTTCTACTCCTTCGTAGTATTTTCATGTAGAGTACAGACAGTACAGAAGGTACCAAAAATGTTCATTTTTTTTTTTTTTAATTAATTATGGCCTTGGCCATAATTTTTTAACCATCCATTGGCGCCACTTTTAATTACATATTTTATTTGATTAAAAAAAAAAAAATCATCCGGTTGACAGATCGGTGGAGGTCGTCTCTAATTCGCATCTTAGACTATAATATTTTTTTATTTTTTCAGTAAATTGGTTTAAATGCTAATAAGTGAGATATGGTTTATGTATGTAATATAGTGCCACGACTCGCTTAAGACTGATCACAAATTACCAAAATTCATTAGTATTACATCGCTATCGTATTATTAACTTTTAAAAAAGTTACATTACTTAAGACACCCGTTTTCCTTAGCCAGTAAGGGTAGGTTATACTTGTCTATATCGCAATGTATACCCTCCACTCTCAGTATTTGTAATTGTGTGCATTTTGATTTCTGGGATGCAAAAATTACCAGAAAAAAATCATTTAGAATCCCTAATTAGGTCTACGTTTAGTAGTAATATAGTTTAGAATTTGTCTTAAGATTTTGTCATATATTTATATTTAACATGGAATCGAGTTGTCTATGAGACGCTGCGAGATAACACCGAATATTCAGTTTTCATGTTTCCTTTTAAAAACTCAATAACTTTATAATAATTGAAGATATTTAAAAAGGGTCACTTTGCTCTCTTTAAGTTGACTGGTATTTAGTTGTTGAATTACAACGTTAAGGAGAACATTAGTCGATGTAATCATGTAAGGTTTCGACATATATTTCCTTCAATTTGGCTAACGTTTCTATAGAAGCAGTTTTAGCTAAGTGAATACGTTTGTTAAGCTTTATACCAGTACTATGACTTAATTAATTTTGTTATACAGGGTGTCTCAGAATATGTGGGCAATATCTCGGAATCCAATACGAAACCTAAAAATATGACAAGTTCCCATAAACTTTTTTCCTAGGAGCCTTGCCTAAGGAGATACAGGTACATAACGGACGCCCCTGGAAATCGTTTTTGTTTAAATAATTTTCAAAATACTAGGCGTAATTTAATATTTTTTAATATGATGGTTATTAGATAAGGCTTCTTAAAATGAACCCATTAAACCATATTTGGTTTTTTTAGTTTGCCAGGGTCGGACTAGCTTTGACCCAATAATGACATTTTGTTTAACACCCTGTATGATAAAGGCTCAAAAATATTATTTTTGGATAGCTTTAACCTTAAACTAAAAAAAAGTATTCTTGATTGACATCGATAAAATCAACTGTTTACGAGAAATAAAATATCATGGTAATTTTTTTTACATTATACTGGGTGTTTTCGAATTGTACGTAAATATTTAGGAAAGCAATTTTTAGGTCCATTTTAAGAACAAAACTTCATATGAACGTATGTCTAAACGTCTTAACTTCTAAGATATAATGTAAAAAAATTACCTAACATGATATTTTATTTCTCGTAAACAGTTGATTTTATCGATGTCAATCAAGAATACCTTTTTTTAGTTTAAGGTTAAAGCTATCCAAAAATAATATTGTTGAGCCTTTGTGATACAGGGTGTTAAAAAAATTGCTAATACTGTGTCAGAGCTAGTCCGTCCCTGGCAAACTAAATAAGCCAAATATGATTTAATGGGTTCATTTTAAGAAGACTTATCTAGTAACCATCATATTAAAAAAATATCAAATTACGCCTAGTATTTTAAAGTTATTAAAAAAACGATTTCCAGGGTCGTCCGTTATGTACCTGTATCTCGGTAGGGAAGGCTCGTAGGAAAAAAGTTTATGGGAACTTGTCATAATATTTTTGGGTTTTCTATTAGATTCCGAGAGATTGCCCACATGTTCTGGGACACCCTGTATATAAACTGCTTAGTTTTAAGTATTATAAATTATCTACAAATTTGACCTGTTGCAGATATTAAGATAAATATTATCTTTAATTATTTTAAAGACTTAAAATTGGGATAGATATAATAGAACAAGAGGTGTTGTATTCAAAAAATTGTAATTACATATACATATATTATATATTTATACAATTATTTGTTGAGTGCCTAAGTGATAAGTTTACAAATAGAAATACTGTTCTAGCCACTCTGAATAATTTTGACGATCTGTACACACTTAATTTTATGTCATCGAGGACAGTTAAGTTGTTCTGAAGCTGGTTGCGCCAACAAATTAATCCAAGTTAATTGTACGTTCATATGTGTAAAAATGGGTTTCGAGAGTAGATAGAAATGAGCCAAACTTTTTACAGTTTGTTGGAAATAGCTATTGGTTGCCTTTTTTTTTGCTAAAAACTTAATATTTAAATCTGTGGACGTACCCTGTCGCCATCTAGACCTAACTACGTTAAGTATCCCGAATTAGGATTATTTTTAAAATTTGGTAACAGGGCAGTTGGTCGCCTGTCGCTGGCCGTCCCAAGGTCTCCCACCACAGTAACACAAAAATAAATATAATTATTATTCTTCTGAGACGAAAAATTGTCGTTGCTTATTTCATATTAAAGAGAAAGAGAAAGAAACGATTTTACATAACTATTTCGTTATCAAAGAATATAAGCTTGGGGTTAGTTTGTTGGTGAAACCCATAGACATAATACATATAGACTGCTGATGCCGTACTGCCGAACTGACCCCAAGAGAGAAAACGCTATACGAGCCGGACTCATCCTAGCGCGCTTATTGCGGGGCTATGCAGTTTTGGGGTCTCGCGCGACCAATGAGCGAGCGCTAGAGTGCGGCTCCTATAGCGTTCTATCACACTCTTGGGGTCAATTCGGCAGTACGGCATCAGCAGTCTATATGAATTATGTATATGGTAAGACCGGTTGTGTGAGATCAGAAGTCACCTATAATCTTATTTACCTATACCTGGGATAGTAAGCTTTTCTGACCGTTTTAAGTAAAATATTGAAAGTAAAGTGTGTTTTTTTAATATGTTTGAAAAATTAGTCAAATTATTTTGATAAATATTAAAATATATTGCTTTGTTGCAATTATCCATTGGTTTTTATTTTTAATGGCGTGTTCGTAGTAGTAGTCTAGCTTATGTGCTATTTTCGAAAGTGTCTTTTCTTAAAGACTATTTAAAATATATTTACCCTGCCCTGGTGCCAAAATATTCACACTTTTTAAATTATTGAAAAATGTGTGGAAATCTTTGGTTCAAAGACTCTAAATTAAAAAAAGTACCATGTTTTTTTGTACGATTACATTATAAACAGTTGTATATCATTGCCCCAGGCACATTCGGGGTTTCTCCTCGGAATTAGAGATAATAAGCTGTAAACTTTTATCATGACAATCTACAAGTTGTCTCAAAAATCTCATAAAATTCTTGAAAAATATTGTTTTAAACTTTTTTTTATAGACTTAACCGTTTTTGATTAATTAACTTTATAGGACGTATTATTTACCATGACACGCAGTTGATATTGCTTTTTACCATGTATGGCTAAGCGCACCGCATTCTCAGCGCTCTATCTCATAAACGGTTAAAACTATAAAAAGAAGTTTGAAACAAAATATGTAATTTCCACTACAATTTTTTTAATAAAAGTAAATATCAGTCAAATTATAGAAAGCCAAATATTTGCTAAAAATCTTATTTTGTGACCTTTGACCTTGAATATCTTCTCAGTGGAAAAAGTCTGATAGAACCAAATAAAATACGAAGTTTGATTGACAGTTATGATAAACAATTGTGTCTTTGAAACAGCAATTCCGGATACTACAGATTGACGAACAAATAATGGATTTACATGTTTTTTGTATAGTTTTCCATAAGAAAAGCAAAATAAAGTATCGGCAGTTCCCACTTATTGTTTTGCGAAAGAGATTACTGATGAATTTATTTATTTTTTTTTTTTTTTTGAGAATTTATCGGTTAAGTTATGATAGAATTTCTATCTGTACATATTTTGATCTAGGTAGACCTATTAGGATTCTTATTGGAACCTAACATTTTCTATTAGGATTTTTCCGCTGGGTTAAGACGCGAACACAAGATTATATGAGACTTCTGAGACAAATTGTAGAATGAATGTTATAATAAAGATTTATACGAGTTTACATTGGATAGTTTTTATTTTAGAAACTTATTATTGATATTTATAACGCAATTAGAATTTTTTGATATGGTCATACCCACATTTTTAAAATTTTATTAGCTCTCGCTTAGAATGGCCAAGTTCTTTGTTAACATCTCCGAGGAGAGCGGTGCGAGCAGATTTTTATGTCACGTGGCCTTTTAGCAGATGATCTGCTAATAGAACACGTAAGATATGTTGGATGAATAAAATAAAGGAACGGTTTTAAGCAAAAAGAGCAAAAGAACGTCAATGACGAACTTTGCCGATGTATTCGTACATAAAGTTTTGGTTTTAGTGGCCTCGTAACGTAAAAAAACCTCTGCCATTAAACAATGCTTTATACACTTATAAATATCTATTATTAATAGTTTTTTTCTCTCAACAAGGTCATCTTTTTGTTTGTACGATGATTAACTTCTAAATAGCTACGCTCGTAGGAGGCACAAATAGAATTTTAGGCCTTAACAGCCATAAGTTACAGTAAATACATGGTCGTTTCTGAGTCAAAAGTGCTTTTAAAAATGAAATCAGAAGCACATGATTAGATTTAAAAATAAGTTGATAGTTTTTTAATGGTGACAGTGTTAGGAGAAAAAAAAATATTAAAAAGAAGTTTACAGACATTGGAATAAAACGGCACTTTTTGTGTAACAAAGTAATGCTATTTTGAAGATTTTATTATTAGCATTGCCTAAAACGAACACCCGTTAGCAAGGCAAACTAAATTATCATTTTAAATACTGATATTATTATATTAAAACCATAAAACTTAAAATTTATCTCAGAAAAGACTTACCCAACAGTTAGTATTGACTCATATAACATCTAATATTTTTATATTGTCCCTCTAGCCCATAAGATATTGGTGGTTATGGTCTCGTCTTTTGTTTTTAATCTGAGCACTGTTAGTATCAGTTTTTATTATGACACGTACTACTTAACTCCAACTTACAAACTTACCAATTTTGGGTTAGAATTGTAAGTTTGGTTTATAACATACCATTTCCATATTTAATAATATTGTATTGTATTAAGTATATTTCCTTTTTTTATTTATTAAACATTTTGATACAATACGCTGTGTTTTATTTCCGCTTTAACTTTTTTGTTGTATTCTTAAAATACAGGGTGTTTGAGAAATGCACGGCCAAATTTCAGGAGGTGAATTCTATACAGGGTGTTCGAAAAATAGACGGAGATATTGTAATGGGCGATTCATTTTTTAAAATTATGAGAAAAAGTTTCTATAAACATGGGTCCAGAAATGCACAGTTTTCAAGATACAGGGTGATAACTTTTTAAAATAATATTATTTTTTTATTAATATTTTTAAAAAATTTTACTCGATTCTTTTGAAATTTGAATATATATTATTAATTAAGAGGCTAATTTTATTTAGGCCTAAATAGATTAAAATTATAAAGTCCAGTGGCGTCCCGGGGGCATCTTAGCGAATAAAATTGGCAAAAAAATGTACACCACTGTTTTTTTGCAACTTTAATATTTGTTGTTTAGTTAAGCTTCTAAAAATACAACTTCTTTACCTCTTGTATTTTTTTCGTATCTGATAGATACAAAAGTGATACTTCGTTTTCGAGAAAAAAAATAAAAACGGTTTTATTGCATGCCACTGGACAAAATTGGTTTATTAATTTTTGCTAAAAAAATCACAGGTGCCTTGGAAACCAAAAAATCTTTTCTCCAGAAAATAATTATTCACCTAATTTTCTTGGCGAAATTTCTCTAAAAAGATTTTATTTGGTTTTTGTGATGGAAAATTACACTTTTGAGGAAATGACAGACATGCATGTAATGTATGCACGTGCTTACAGTAACTGTTAAGGCCGATTCCCATCTAAGCAGCATCAAGCAGCGCGACGCGGCGCAGCGTTTGCAGCATTTTTTCACACACCATTCCCACCTAAGCAGCATTCTGCAGCAGCATCGCTAAACAAAACACCCAATGTAATTTGCACTTTATCAGTTTAATAGTTTTATCAAAGTAAAATGAACCCAACCTCATCATCGTCGTCAGACAACTTGCTAGTTGAAGTAGCTATATGCGATGAGTATAAAAAAAGCAAAAGAGAAAAAAACGGAAATATTGGGACATGATATTTTTCGTGCAAGACTCGAAGAAGGTGAATTTTATACGCTGTTTATCCATTCACTTCTTTCTTCCATAAACAAATAAGCAAAAAATAGCATAAATAAGATATTCAAGTCGCTGCTTGCTTGGCTTTGCCTCGTGATTTCCACTTGTCCGTCAACAAGCGGCGCAGAACTGTCATAAGCAGCAATGACGCTTGGCAACGCTCATAGACGAATTAAAATTTTGCTGCGAGGCGTTGTGCTCCGACGCGCAGCGCAGCAAGCTCGTTGACGATATTTTTCATAAACTATAAATGATTTTCGTCGCTCGCGCACCTGAGTAGCTGTCGCTGCGCGTGAACAGCTTATGCAACGCCCGAGCAAATGTTTTCTCTGGCGATTGCCCGCTCTGCTATACTCAAGTGGACGATACTCATTCGGAATTTGTATTTGCTCGTCAGTGAAATACAAGCAAATAGTTGGATGAATTTTTCAGACATTCTAATATTCCTCCGAAAATTTTTTTCATCCTGTTACTTAACACGAGAAATTACTTCTTTAGTTACGAAAAATATCTGTACCAATATTTCCTTTTTTTTCTTTTTGCTTTTTTCATCCATCATATAGCAACTACACTAAAATGATGAGGTTGAGTTCATTTACTGTGATCAATTTAAATGAGTGATATTACATTGTCGATGCCGTAGGTGAAATGTTAACATCAAACGCTCCACTTCCCGGATCTTGACTAGGAATCGCCTTTATAGCAGGCCCGTATGCGAAGGTTTCCCCAACGGCAACTTCAGATGTAAACCTTTGAGAGGTGACTGATTACGGAAAAAGAGTAAATTTTCTTATTTTTGTAGTTTTTACGATATTATTTGGGTTTTATTCCAAATGATAGAGGCGGCCGAGGTTTACCAGGACTAGCAGCTCGATTAGGGATAATCATTCCAACAGCATGTGTGGCGGTTCTTCCGAACAACTTTTGTATCCGTATCATGTTCAACGTGTGCAGGCATTACTCTACCAAGAGATTTTCTGCCCTGTTTGCAGTTTTGCCAATGGTATTACGAAAAGGTTAATAATAACAGAAATTTTATCAAACCCATACTTTTTACGGACGAAGCTGGATTTTGGCGGGATGGTATTGTTAATTTCCATAACACTTATGTATGGAGTGAAGAAAATCCTCATGCTTACGTTCAATTTCGTCACCAGGAACAATTTTATTTAAATGTGTTGATGGGTATTGTTGGTGAAAATTTAATTGGACCCTTCTTTGTACCCTTAAGATTAAACGACGAATCTTACTTAGAGTTTTTTCAACCAGAAATTGTCCGTACTGCTGGAAGAAGTTTCTCTAAATGTATGTAATCAAATAACTTTTGTGCACGATGGAGCTCCTCCTCATTTTAGTATAGCTGTTAGAACTCATCTAAATAACACCTTTGGGGAAAATTGGGTTGGAAGAGGTGGACCAATTTAATTAATAAACCAATTGTCAGTGGCATGCAGAAACGGATCATTTAATTGAAAAAAGTTCGATTTTGTGACGCTTGAATGCGCACAATTCTAAAGTGAAATCAGCCTATGCAGCGAGGCGCGTAGCAGCGTTTCCCCAACGGCAACTTCGGTAGTAAAACCTTTAAGAGCTAGACCGTAGATTACTGGAAAGGTAAATTTTTTAATTTCTTTTGTAAATTAGTTTAATAGACAATAATGTATTTAGAAATTTTCAACAATGATAGAGCGGCAGTTTACAATTTAGATCGAATAGTAATCATAAACATTATGCATTTTTAACAATTTTGTATCCGTCTGTCATCGCTTTAAAACTGTGCATTTCCGGACCCATGTTTATAGAAACTTTTTCTCATATTTTTAAACAAGGAATCGTCCATTATTATGTCTCCGTCTATTTTTTGAACACCCTGTATAATATATAAAAAAAGTTTTTATAAATATGGGTTTAAAAACGCAAAGTTTCTAAGATACATGTTGTTAAACTCAAAAAAATAGTTTTTTTTGTAATCATTTTAAAAACCCTGTGGACGATTTTCTTCAAATTTGTCAGTGTTATTTCCAGTAATAAGGATTGATATTGTATATTTAAATTATAAGTCCTGTGAAGTCTTAGAGAACACCTAATCAAAAATAATTGTGAAAAAATTGATTTTTTGTAGTTTTTAAATTTTTTTAAGATTAAGTAACAAAAAAATAAAACTTTTTTATCTCTTGCTATTTTTTTCCTATCTTGCTTTGTTTTCGAGAAAAAAACTAAAATAATTCATTGCAAGTCTCTGAACCACTTCATCTGTTAGTAAAAAAGTAACATGTACTTTGAAAAATGACAATAATTTTTGCTTGTCAATTTGACATTTGCGTGATTATTTCACTAGTGTTTTACACTGGCAAAACGTCATGATTTTTTCAAGAGATAAAATTTTGTTAGGTTAAAGAAAAAACTATTGTCAGCCTTACAAGATACCATCATCAACTTCTTTTTTCTTATTGCGGCCATTGTTTTTTCGCTTAATTACAAAAACATTTTTTTCTTTAAAACAATGCGTAGCACTTCATAAAAATATTTTATTTTTATGTCAAAAAAACGACAAAGTTCATTTTTCGCCAAGTTGGTCATGACTACGGAGGCTATTTGCCGTACAAACAATTGCCTAATGCTTAGGTGACAACTCTGAAAATATTGATATAAACAACTTTTTATTTTTTCTGTATTTAGTTGTTTTTGTTGTGATTAACTGATTTCCAAAAATGACCATGCAATATACCAGTAAAGAAAAATTTGACATATTAAAATGTTACATTAAATGTAATAAGAATACAAATCTTGCCACCGCCAGTTATTTGGAACTGTATTCTGAGAGACAACAGCCAGCTGTAAGACTTTTTGCCAACGCCAAAGAAGGACAATCAAGCCAGTTCAAGGTTTAAAAGATTCAGACAGACTACCCAAGGCGATTAGAATTTTCAAACTGGTTTGTAAGGCAATGTCAAGAAGTACCCAATTTCAGCAGAAAATTATTTGGAGCTATAGTACCTAGAAAACAAGTACTGAATGATGTGTGGCTTCAACAGGACAGGTGCCCCGCACATAATACTCGGGACGTTCAAAATCTACTTACACAAGTGTAAACAACAAAGTTATCGCAAACGGCGGTCATTTAAATTGGCCAGCTAGGTCCCCAGATATTACACCCCTCGATTTTTTATCTTTGAGGATACATATAAAGTGTACGAATTTAAACCTCCTGCAACTATAGAAAAATTAGAGGACAGAGTTCGGGATGTCTTAAATAATATAAATAAAAACACCCTTCGCAAGGTAACTAGAACTATTTTTAAAAAATGTGAAATATTCATTAATAAAAATGGCCGTCATTTTGAATAGTTTAACTTATTATTGTAATTAAGAGTAGTTTATTGTGTTATTAAGAAATTATGTAAGTAGTAGTAAGTATAGAAAAGTTAGTAGTTGTAAGCACCAATAGAATAATAGAAAGTTAATAGTAATTGTTTGGACGTCAAATGACCTCAGCGAACAAAAAACTTTGTCGTTTTTTGACATAAAAATAAAATATTTTATAGAAAAAAAATATTCTTTTTAATTAAGCGAACAATAAGTACGAACAAAATGGCCTCCATAAGAAAAAAAGATGATGATGAAGATTATGGTATCTCAGAACCGAAACGTCGAATATAGAAACTGAATGCAGGGATGCGTTGCCCCTAAAAAGTTGTCCTAATAATGTTTGTATAGGTTTGAAAAATATTTTGAAATAAAAAAAATATAGCAGTTTTTTGAAAATGCAACTTTTTGATATTTTCAAAATATCTCAAAAACGAAAAAACAAAATTGTTTTCAAAGCGGCATTAAATTGGTAATTGAATACCGTACAACTTTTCCTATTTAACAAATTTTCTTATAGTTTCCAAGATACCCATACATGTATACCCAATTTGGGCCACATTGTATACGACAATCATTCGGGATAAGTTTTTAGTTTTTTTAAAGTTCAAAAAAAGAAACGTTTTGCATGCATATATGGAATAATTACACTTTTAAGGAAATAACAGACACATGAATATAATAGTGTGTGTTTTTAGAAACTGTCACGAATAGGCGCCTGTTTGCAGAGGCATAAAAAACTTTTTAAAACATTTACCGCAGATTAGAGGAAAATGGTTTTGCCATTTCTACCAATAATGGAGGCCGGCCAAGGACCGTAAGAACGGAATTCAACGAGACAGTTTTACGCGCTGTGAAAAAATCCTTGTGTCACTAAGATGACTTTCGCAAATCTATGTGCAACGTGTGCAAGCATTACATCCAAGGATATTCAGCCTTGTTTACAATTTTGCGAATGGTATTATCGGAGTATCATTAACAACAAGAATTTAAATACAATCATTCTTTTTATTGATAAAGTGATAAAGCAGGGTTTCGGCGAGACGATATAGTCAATTGTCACAACACCCATGTAGTAACGGAAATCCCCATTCTTACATGCAATGCCGCCACCACGAACAATTTTCTTTAAATGTAAGGATGGGTATTGTAGGTAATAATCAAATTGTTTTTTTTTCTTTTTACCCCTAAGATTAAACTGTAAATCTTACCTAAGGTTCACGCAAAGAAAATTGCCTGTACTATTAAAAGAGGGACCTCTAATAGTACGTAACAAACTTATTCTTATGCAAGATGGAGCTCCCCTTATTTTAGTTTAGCCGTGAGAATCCACCTAAATAACAAGTTTGGTGAGAGATGGATTGGAAGGAGTGAACCAAATCACTGGCCACCTCTTCCCCCGATTTAAACCCGCTGGATTTTTATATTCTTCTTCTCCTCACTAAAAACTTGTGGGTAATAGAAATAACCTGAGCTCATATTTGAATTCAGGACATTACAGTTAATACAAAAACCCAAAAAATATCAGGGAGGGACAAAAAAATTTAAAATGCAGAACAGTGTTCCTAATTTTAATGTGTTTACATCAAGAAATATTAAAATAATATATAATTTAATATCCTTAGTGCGGCCCTGTCTAACGGAGAATAAACTGCGTTCGAGAACAACAACTACTAAGTTTCTTAGTTGGCTATCTTTTTTTTTTTCTTTTAAATATAACAATATCTTAAAGTGATAGAAATAGCCGTTCAAGGTATCGAATCTACCCCATGTTTGCGGTTGGCGGAACGATTCAAATACCGGGTGTGTTTGGCGGCATGGGCCTTTCGGCGCGTTTGTCGGCACATTTTAAAAAAAGCCGACATTTTTAGAGATGGTACGGATGTAACGGAAAAATAGTTTAAAGCAAAAAACAAAAAAGTGGTAAGGGAAGGCACTAAGCAAATCATCAAAGCAGTATTCCGTAAGAACTGAAAGGTGAATGGTAAAATTGCTCGAATAGAAATAGTACCCCTCTATTTTTCCGAAAATGTATTCAGATTCTGATGTTGAATCAAGTGATAATACTATTTTTGATGACGAGTTTGTAAAAAATTTGTTATCTTTTATGAATGAATCGGATGATTCGTGTGGTAGTTCCGGTTATGCGAGTGGGAGTTATTCTTTTGATCATGAAATTATAAAAATACAGGATGGTTCTTGTAATGTTGTGACGTCTGGAAGTGTTGATAGTTCACAAAATTCGCAAGGTAAGAAAAGAGAAAAGCTAGTTTCGGATTGTATGACCGCTTGTGGCAAAGTAAAGTAGTTTTAATTTTTAAACGTTTTTTAATGGACCTTACTTAGAAAAAAATTGAACTAGTGTTTTGATAAACGAGTTATTTATTATAAATTTACTTTTATAACCAGTTAGGTAATTGTTTGGCCATAAAAAATGGGAAAATACAGATATTGACCTGTTTTTTTAAATTTATTTTGAACTATTGTACGGCGGATTTACGAATGTTTTAAGAAAAATAAAATATTTTTTTTTGGTGTTGATTTTTATTTTGAAAATAAAAAAGTTTTTCGTCAATAAAATGTATCCATTTAAGTTTAGCAATTTCTAGTGATTTGTTTCATATTCTACGTATTTTTTCTCAATTTTTTCAAAAACATCAATTTTTGAATTTTTTAAATATTTATTCAAGAATTTTTTTAATCGAAAAATGTTTCAAACACACAATAGTGTTTGTCTGTGCATTTGTCTGAACCCCGCAGAGCAGCACAGTTATAATCGCGATTACAGCCAAAACAAAATTTAAAAAAAATAAACCTAGATTTCGGAGGGGCGGGGAGTTGAGAAAAATCCTACGAAATCTCCCAGGACGGGCAGGTTTTTTAATGGACTACACTTAGAAAAAAAATTGAACTAGTGTTTTGATAAACGAGTTATTTATTATAAATTTACTTTTATAACCAGTTAGGTAATTGTTTGGCCATAAAAAATCGAAAAATACAGATATTGACCTGTTTTTTTAAATTTATTTTGAACTATTGTACGGCGGATTTACGAATGTTTTAAGAAAAATAAAATATTTTTTTTTGGTGTTGATTTTTATTTTGAAAATAAAAAAGTTTTTCGTCAATAAAATGTATCCATTTAAGTTTAGCAATTTCTAGTGATTTGTTTCATATTCTACGTATTTTTTCTCAATTTTTTCAAAAACATCAATTTTTGAATTTTTTAAATATTTATTCAAGAATTTTTTTTAATCGAAAAATGTTTCAAACACACAATAGTGTTTGTCTGTGCATTTGTCTGAACCCCGCAGAGCAGCACAGTTATAATCCAACGCGATTACAGCCAAAACACAATTTAAAAAAAAATCTCGTGAGATTTTGGGGGAGGGGGAGTTGAGAAAAATCCTACGAAATCTCACCAGGACGGGCAGGGGTTAAGAAATCCTGAAAAATGCCCCACGTAATTTATGGACGCTCCCAAATAGGTACATCGCAAATCAGCCACTAACGCGCTATTTTATCATAAGAAAGGAAAGTTTGTTTTGACTGATTTTGTGTTTTACTTAATCTACTGATGAATACATAGAAAGAAAAACGACGTAACTCTAAAAATGCCACATTTGTGCTAATTAATTTTTAGGAATTGTGACTTAAGCCAAAAAAAAGACTTAAAATTTTGTCTTTGTTTCAACTTTAAATCAAAATACTTTAAAAATCATAATATGCTATTAGTAGGGTCAACCATTCTTTATTAGGACTATTGATGTAAAATTCCCGAAACATTCAAAAGCCGCGAACATTCTCGGAAACTTTCCGGGAATTTTGGAAACTTTCGGGAACTTATGGAAATATTGTTGTTTTTATTAATTTTATAGCTAAATTAAACAAATCAGTAGTAAGATTAATTTACAATTGTAGTGTACTGACTCTGACTATAGACTATAAACTATGAAACCACTTATTTTTTTCTGTCAGATCTGCCAAAAATAAAACTAGTAAAAATACTTTTAAAGTTTATTTCTCAACCAAAACTTATACCTCTATAAATAATGAAAAATAATAGCTCAAAAAAAATTCTCGCATTAAAAAATAAAAAATTCTTCCAAAAGAAAACAAAAGTAAAATCAAATAGGAACTTATTAAGGTACCTAAAGCAGGAACTTGTTTCTTAACCGATTATATTAAATATAAAAAACAAAACAAATAACTCTTTGGAATAAGGAGTAGGTATAAAAGTAAAAAATGAAATGAATGGCAACAGACAAAACCGAGGACAAAACATAAAAAAGTCTATTCCTGTGAATCTTGCGCCTCGGTTTGTAAATCAGAGAAATCTTCTTCACCCAAGCTTGACTCTGTATCATGCAGAGTATAGGCTGAGGAGGAGTCACTTTCCATCTCGCTCAGTTCTTCGTTTTGCGTTATAAATCGAGGGCCTGCTCTGGATCTGGTTCCATCAGATGAGTTATGGACATGGCAGCAGTCTCGTTATTATATTCTTCTATCTTCTCACTTTTATCTGAAGCTTTTAGAAGCTTTTGATTATGAGCGACATACATTAGTTTTCCAGCTCTGTCTATAGTCAGTCTGTTTCTCCTTTTAGTGTGGACGAATGAGTACATGCTAAAACTCCTCTCCGTTTCAGCAGAGGAAGCCGGTAATCCCAATATTGCAATCGCCAAATCTTTTAGATCAGTTTTGCTGCACATTCCCTGCCACCAGCTAATACAATCTGCTGAGAGCCAAATAAAATCCATTGATCAAAGATCTGTTTTTGCACAGTACTTTGTTAGCTCTGTAAAAATGTTTTCTTTTTTGTTGATAAATTTGGGATGATTGCTTAAAATCTTATCTATACACTGCATTGCTAATATATGCTCTTCGCCAGTGTGGCTTTGTCCTGTTAAAGTAGGATCAAGAAAGTTTGCAGCATGGTGCACAGGTTTCACTGCCATTTTTTGTCTTTTTTCTAATTTAGAAAAGCATTCCTTTCCCACGACAACCTACATCAGCTGGTGAAATCACGTCACGAGAGTTGTCTTTTCAATAGAAATATACTTGAAAATTCTCGGAAATATTTTCGGGAACTCTCAATTGAAAGTTCTCATGAAAGTTCCCGGGAATATTCGCATTCAGGAGAACGTTTCCATTTTTCATCGGCGAATATTCTCGGAAATTTCCCAATGTTCGCGAATATTCGCTTGGGTATATTCTCGACTCACATCACTAATTAGGACAGGCTTAAATGTTTCATGTAAAATACACATCAAGTGCGTCAGGCAGAATTTTGGCCTGGCGTACTGCATGCATCAAGATATTTTGCATCAACTCTTTATTTTTTATTATGTTTATTTGTTTTTAAAATTTGTGTTATACTTTTTACATTTACCATGCAGTACTTATTAAGCTATTTTTTGTAAGGAAACTTTAGGCTTGCCCAGTGTATATTGACCCTTCAAATTAAAGTTGCCTTTGTATCCTATCAGAGCTAGGTAGGTATCGAATCCAGAAATCGATTCCTTTCTAAGGCCGAAAGCGATTCCTTTTTGAAAGGATTCGATTAAAAAAAAATCGATTCCTTATATTTTTAATTTGAGACAAATTGGTTTATAAATGACAAAATTCGACATTTTGAATTTCCAAAATTATTAAAATTTCTAAATTTTGACCTAGCACTCTTTAAAACCGTTATATCCTGAATCTAAGGCGAATGGGTTTATAAATGCCAAAATCCGCCATTTTCAAGTTTTTACCTAAGATTCTTAATTAGCATTACATGAATTTTCGGAAATAAAGATGAAGAATTTTAAAACATCTGCCAATTAAAATTTTTAAATAAGAAATAAGGAAAAACATCTAACATGTGATTTTTTAACCAAAACATGTTGTTTTTTAGGTCCAGAGAAACAACATTTAAATAAAACAAAACATTTTTCTTCGTAACCATAGAGTGTGGTATTCAAAAACAAGCATTAATTTTACTTGCATTTGGTCTTTAAAGTTTTGATTGCTCCATCTTCATGATTTTTTAATATTGTTACACAAAAAGAAATGGACATTTTATTATTTCTATTCAGGGTGTCTTACAAAAATGAGTTTAAAATTTTAATTTTTATTTTTATATTTCGTAAGCAAACAAATTATTAAACGGTATTTGTGAAACTTGCTGTAAAATTACAATAAGATGTCCCATTTATAAGTTTCTTGAGGTTAACTCAAGAATCACATTTAAAAACGGGAGTGATATTAGCAGCAATTTAACGCAGCCAAAAGTGAAGTTAGCAGCTTTTTTTGCGCAACCAAAAATGTGAAGTTAACAGCTAAATTTGACGGCCTATTATAATTTCCGCCTGTTTATTTCTAAGTACTCTAAAAAAAATATTCCACAACAAAAATTGGTACGAAGGTACCTTATTGCATTCTTAGACACCATGCAAAAGGAATTTCACTTGCGACCCATCTGACTGTAAAAAAATTACCCCCTAAAGTTGCAGTCATTACTTATATAGAAGAAAATTTTAAAATAATTATAAAGTCCCTTAAAAAAGTTGTTTTACAACAAAAATTGGTATGAAGCTACCTCATTGCAGACTTAATCCCCCCTTGCAAAAGGAATTTGACTTGCGACCCGTCTGACTATAGAAAATCAACCCCTAAATTTTCAGCCGTTACTTATATGGGAAAAATTAAAAAAAAAAAATAAAGTACCCTTAAAAAAGTTGTTTTACGACAAAAATTGGTACGAAGGTACCTTATTGCATATTTAATCACCATGTAAAAGGAATTTCACTTGCGACCCGTCTGACTATAGAAAATTACCCCCTAAAGTTGCAGAAATTACTTATATAGGAGAAAATTATTTATTTTCTATAATTAAACGGGTGGCAAAAAATTTTTTGAATGGGGATTAACTCTGCAATGAGATACCTTCAGACCAATTTTTGTTGTGGAACAGCTTTTTTAAGGGTACTTTATGAGTTTTTTAAAAAATTTCCTTCATAAAAAATGACTGTAGCTTTAGACCGGAGTGAAATTAGCAGCCATTTTACGCAGCCAAAAAGTGAAGTTAGCAGCTTTTTTTAAGCAGCCAATATGTGAAGTTAGCAGCTAAATTTGACAGCCTACTATTATGATTTCCACCTGTTTGTTTCTTAGTACCTTAAAAAAATTGTTTCACAACAAAAATTGGTACTAAGGTACTTCATTGCATACTTAATCACCATGCAAAATAAATTTCACTTGCGACGCGTCTGACAATATAAAATCACCCCTTAAAAAGTAAAAGCGACGGGCTGTAGATAACAATTTATTTTTGTTTTTAAATTGCATTTGGTGTAATCAGAGTTATGATTTTTGTCCCGTCATACCATAAGATCGTTACACTGTGCGTCACCCTCCTCCTCCTACGCCCCACCTCCTTCACTCTCCGCTTTAAAATCAAAGCTAGGCTTTAGTTAAACATTTTCAACCATAATCAATTTTATGATTCTTATAAATTTGGACTACTTATAAAGAAATATGAAGGAGTTAATAGAAGGATTTGTGATTTTGTAATGTTGGCAAAATAGACAATTTTGACGGGCTGTCTCCTTGCTGTTAGAGTAGACGAGACTTTAGTTAGCGAAGATTGTGGAAATTTATGCTTTTTAAAAAAGTACTAATTAGGACTATTAGTTTTCGAGATATATCCAAAAAACTGAAAAAAGTCCAAAAAATTTGTGGTTTTTGGGCTGTCAAAAGTTCTCCCATCAAAAATTTTGGTGAGAAACCACAGATTACTGTTATAAGCACCCTAATAGACAAAATAAAACAATAAAACTAAATAGCCTATTTCATGCTTACTTGGGACCTATTTTGAATGACAATTTGATTGGACTAAATATACATATATGTTAATAATTTCTTTAATTTTGAATGTGAAAAATTGCGATTCTTAAGGATTTATAAAAACATTCCTTACTTTAAAAGTATTTAAGGAAGATAAAACATAGATCATCTTGTTTATATTTTGCAACGAAAAAAAAAGGTTTAGTAGTTCATTTACATATCTCTCTTTTTTTCTATGTAAAAATCAGAGAAGAAATTGATTGTAAAATCCAGCAAAAAGTTACGTTTTATTTATTTTTTTGGTAAAACAAGAGTTAAATCAAAAATGTATATATCGATCATTGGTTAAATACAGTCCGTGTAACATAAACCTTTAAATTTTTATTAATTTTTAAAAGTTTAGACTGATATTTTTTGGCTCACTTGAAATGCTCCTAGAGGTTTCATATTGTGCTTTCATACCCAATTTAATATATTATTATGGTTTATGTTATTGAAACAAATTTTGTGTAACAATTCATCTGCTGTTTCTAGTTATTGAACATGAAACTATCTTGTTGAGACATGCCTGTTTATTTGACTGCAGTTCCACCCTGTTCCGTTTGCTAGTAGCCTTCTGTACTATACTTAAACAATTTATAGTAGTGTTTTGACCATTTGTGTATAATGTTTTAATATTTTGACTATATGTTTTTTTAAATTTATTTTTTGTTCACAGATTTAATTTATAGAAGTTGCACCTCTGGTCCCAGAGTTTACTCATCATGGGCAACAACCACAGCGTATTTATCCACCCGAGAATCACCAAACTTTTTGCTTGAAAATGATAACTGGGAAGTCTTTGAACCTAACTTGGTATCCGAAATAGGAATTGAATGGAGTGATTTGAATCAAGATCTCACTTGCTTTACATCCACAGCAAACAAAACATCAATGCCCTATAAATATTTAAGAAATTCGTTATTGCCGGAATTCCAGAACAATTCTGTGATCCAAATTGGTGAACAATCTATATGTAACCAGGTAAAATACACAGATATTGTAATCTCACCAAAAACACTATGTAAAACAAGGGTCAAGTTCCCATCCAAAAATCTCGGCCGCTTTGAAAGAATAATTTTTAAAATTATGCCTATATTTAAATCAAAATTGGTATTTGGGGGTTTTTTGACATGCGAAATTTGAATTTAAAGTTGATAGAGCTTAAGAAATTAAATAATAAATTTAAATGGATTGTTACAAACAATTCTGTAAAAACATTTTTAAAAACCATTTAGAAAAAACAAAAATAAAAATAAAACTTTAACACCTGTTTCTACGAAACAAAGCATATACATAGGTTTATATAATGTTTTTTTAATTTTTAAGTAAGGAAAACAGTCCTGAATTTTTTCGAAATATTAATAAAACACCCTGTAAAATTTTTGGAACTAAATTGCCAAGGGGTGCTTTTTACCACCTTCTTGTTTTAGGGTGTTTTACGTTACAATAATTAAATTATTTAGTACTTTGCCTTTTTTATTTTTAAGCATATCCAAAATTAACTATTTATTATTAATAAAAGGAACATATTTTGTTTCTAGGATACATCTACATATACATATGAGACAGTTGAAAAACTAAGGCCCAAAATGATACCATGTATATGCAAACTTTGTCAAGAAATTTTAGATGTAAAAGAAAATACCCCCTCTTCAGTAGCTCGTCAGGTAAAGTAAAAACTATAGTTAAAGCACTGTAAAACTTTACCACAATTTATTTACTGCTTTAAAACAAAAAGTTTGCACTTTTTAATCCTAACATTATCAATAATTCTGAGAAATAAAGCATTTCTTGTGTGCTCTTTTTTTAATTTATCATTTTTTGGAATAGGACCTTTTTGCTTTGTAAGTTTAAAGAACATTGTTGTTGACTACTCAAAACAATTATCGCATATTTTATTCAGAGAGAATAAAAATAATAGATACATTCCCATAAAACCAATTTGTTTTTTTTACAGGAATTTGAAGCAATTAAAAATGTTATACCCACTCAAAAAATTTCAAAGTCATTAGTTCAAAGTTCTAATGAAAATAAGAAATATGAATATTCCTCGTCACCAAAACGGAAGTTGCTTAAAATCTGCAAATTCTGCTTCAAAAATGGCGAGCCCGAAGTTGTCTATATGGGTCATGTTCTCAAAGCTTCTAATGGACTTGTTACGTGTCCAATTTTAAAGAGGTACATAATATCAATATTTATTAATAGAGCGTAAAATTAAAATGATTTAAAATAATAATGCAAACTTATTATCTATTTCTTATATTCAGCTGAAAAACGCGCCATAGTCATTAAAACACTTATCATAACCAGATCTCAGGAACAAGCATAAATGGAAATATAATTTGGTTTTTATTTTAAATAATCGAAAAGAACCAAAAGATAGTGCTCGGCAATGTTTATCGATGTTTTAAAAACATCGATGTTTTGTTACCGATGTTCGATGTTTTTAACATCGATGTTAGATGTCACAATGTAACCATCGATGTCGACATCGTTGTTTATCTTTCGATGTTCAATATTATTAAGGTTTTAAACGTACCAACGCAACGACTATTTTCAAAATAATAGGTAAAACTATGGCTGCGAAACGAAACGAAATAGCTTGCAAGGAAAACACCTCTCTAAGCTTGTTTTCCAAGGAAGTTTAAAGGTGTATGGAAGCCCAATACTGTAGAACAAAATTGTCCAGGCATGCAGGGCAGCGGGAATAGGGGGGTTGGCCCCGCGGAGTTTGCGTAATGAATAGTAGGTTAGAGCCGGACTTCTATAATTCTTTGTTACTATCTATAAAGTTGACATCATCAAATGTCAAATTCAAGCATTCACTGTTTTTTTTAATTTTTTGCACAAAATTGTTGGTTATTAAACGATACTACCATAGAATATTTAAAATTATTGTGTAATATTGGATTTTATAACATCTGATATAATATGGAAAGAAGCCTTCTATTTAAATGGTCGATATTTTTGTGAGTTTTGTATTTTTACCAAAAATCTTTGTAAATAAATAAAAACACGATTTTTTAAAATAAATTTGTAACATTGTATGATAGTTTCATGTACTTATCACCAATTTTGTGATAAAAGAAGGGCAAGATAGTGTAAATGAGTTTAATCTAATCCTAAGATTCTGGTTCTACATTAAAAAGTGAAAATTTTTATAACTGCTTTTTAGGCATAAACTTTTTACTAATAACAAACATTCATGAGACAGAATAACAGTGGTTATTAATGTTTAGTAACCTTTGGTACCTAGGTATCCATTGTAACAGTATCCGTTAAATATTATGTGTCTACAGTATGTCAAGCTTAAAAAGTTGATAATGTAAGTTTAAGAAACCAAAAATCTAATTTCTTTTTAAACAAATACAGAAAAAGCAAAAAGGAACTTTAACATAAAATTGTACTTTCTTTCATTTAATTAGAGGGTCCTGTATATATTAAAATTTGCCTGGTCTGCCCAGTACTTAATAATTTTGATCCTTTAAAAGAATGTACTAAATTATTAAATGAAATAAAAGTACCCAAATGTAAACCTTATTTCTTTTTAATAACCCACAGAAATACACAAACATTGTGGAAATCATCTAAAAGATAGTTAAGATTGCCTTACTTTTCTCACTGCTATTTCCTATGAAATTTTCATTATTTTATTATTCATAATTGATATATTATTATTTTTTTGGTTACCTAACGTTACGGCTTATAAGAAGCACCTAATTTAAATATAAGAAATACTTACCTAGAGTAAAAAATGCCGGGTATGTTACCCTTGGATTTGCAAGACAAAACCATGCAACCTCTAATCATTTTGTTACAATATTATAAGTAACAAACAATAAACACAAAATTATATTCACAATTTAATAAACACTAATCACTAAAATGAGAAGGTTTTTATCAATCCAAAAAACTTCTGCAACCACAAAATATAGGTACTCACTCAAAGCAAAACAATCGAAACTAATACGGCGCAAAGGGCACAAACCACAACGAAAATGACGAATGATGAGACGACGACGGTTGCAACGGCAAACGGTACAGCGCGGATATAGTTCTATACGCGCCGCGCGCGCCCTTGCACCAAAAACCTTAGACAACCTAATACCAAAAACGGTACTACGGCTCTCATAAAAGTATAATGTGTTGCCTAACTACACACTGATTTATCAGTGTGTAAGAAGGGGAACACGTTAAATTATTTCGTGGAATTTTGTTATTGCGCAGAATCGGCGGGGCCAACTCTGACAGTTATTTTCATACTGGGCTGGACATTTTTTGATCGAATGGGCCATAGCATTGGGCTTCCATACACCTTTAAACTTCCTTGTTGTTTTCTTACAATCCGTCCCTAAAAAATTCCGTGATTTGAATGTGTTTTAAAGTACTGGTTTTTATTTTTGGTTACAGAATTTATTTATTTTTTATTTTTTAGAACGTTTTTATATTTTGTTAGAAAATGGTTTAAGGAAAAAAATTTTATTTGGATATTTTTCGATTTTTAAGTTAAACTTCAATTTATTTTTTTTATTTTTTTTTTTAATAGTAGCAATCTTTCAAATTTTAACATCAATGTTTAGCGAACATCGATGTTTTACAACCGATGTTTACAAAACATTGATGTTTGCTTTCGATGTTAATATTAACATCGATGGTCAACGTCGATGTTTGGTGTCAATGTCCCAGCACTACCAAAAGCTTGTTTGGAATGGAAGTTACTAAAACTACTAAAAAAAATTATGTGAAACATCATCACTTTTTATAAGTAAGCGAAAATATCAGTAAAACCTCAATTTAATAAGAGAACACAAAATTCAAAGATAACACAGCCCTACAAAATAAAAAATTCGAAGGTCCGAAAGATTTGACTAAATTTGAAGAGAGAATACTTATGTTTTTGAGGTCGTTGAATACGAATCCGTTGTCAATTGGGCCCCATCAAATTTGGTTGCGATTTGACCTTGAAAGGCCTTACAACAAAATTGATGGTCTGATAGACTTCATTATGGTATCAGTTATGTTTTTGAGGTTACTGAATCTGAATCCGGGGTCTGTTTGACCCATCAGGTCAGGGTTACGGACATGTCAAGGTCAAATATGCAAAATTAGTCGCAACCAAATTTCAAGAGTGTATATTTATGTTTTTGAGGTCGCTGAATACGAATCCATCCAGTTTAACCCCATCTAATTTGGTTACGATTTAACCTTGAAATGCCCTTGACGCTGATCCGATAGGGTCAAATTGACCCCGAATTCGGATTCAGTGACCCCAAAAACATAAAGATACCATGGTCAAATCTTTCGAATCTTTAACTTTTTTTAGTGGGGCTGTGTAATTTTGCAGATTTGACTTTGAAATATCTCTTTATTATGACCCAATGGGGCCAAATTGACCAGGGAATTGAAATGTCCTTGACACTGACCTGATGGGGTCAGACTGACCCCGGATTCGTATTCAGCGACCCCATCAAATTATCTGCGGGAGGAAAAGAGGCACTTTCCTTCCTTGTTATGTAAATAACTATACCTAAAAATAGGTATCTTTATGGTTACCTGGGAAATAAAGAATAATTAAAAATGTCTTAAGTTCTACTTATTTGCGAGGCCTTAAAAATAGATATTAATTTTACATCTACATACAGGGTGGCGCAACAAAAACGAAACAGAGCCTATGTAAGCAATTCCTAATTTTTTTGGAAAAAATCCGTGTCTCCGTTAATTTTATTATCATTATCATTACGTAACGCCACATAAACCAACAAGTACGGCATTGTTGAGTCGTTGTTGGATGACGCCTTACTTTTAATAGGTAATGCCTATGTTTCTTATTACGCAGTTATAACTCAGGAGTCCGAACGGTATAGGCTTTTCAACGAAATTTGTGTACATGAAGCATGAAGTATGGGGCAGAACTTTTGTCGGCAGAGGGCGCTACTTTTCAGGACGTTGCGCGGGAAGTCTTATCTTTGTTTCTTGGACGTTAATAAATACAATTATTTATTAAATGTAAATATATGATTGATAAACAAAATGAAAAGTGTATAATATATAATTGTACACTTTTTTTAAATGAAAACAAAATATTTTACTTTATTAATACTAGATACTCACAAATATATTTGGAAATAAACGAAATTACACTACTAAGTAAACAATCATAATCAAATTCAACTATTAGTCAATCAAAAACTTACAATTACATTTTTTAATAGTTACAATTACAAAATTATTGTAAAAAAATTGTAGTTCGTGTTTGTGTATATAAAAATGAACCCAGATAATAGTACACTTTTTTGTCCCTCGTATCAGAAGTACCGTTACTATTATTATTATTATTACTCTTTAAAAATGCATACTGATTACTCAAAAAAAAATAATCTAATGAACTAAAAATAACTGTTAATTGTTTCCGAATTTTAAAGCGCTGAATTTTAAAATGGGACGATGCTCTGCAATTTCTGGGTGCATAAGTAGTCGAAAAGGTAGTGAAAAAAAAGCATTATTCAACGAACCGAAAGTAAGAAACCTTAAAAATATTTGTAAATAATTAAAATGCCATTTTTTTTCACATTAATTTTATAATTGGAACTACTAAAAAGTGTAATTGTAAGTTTTTAATTAAAAATAACTGAATTTGATAATTGTTTTCCTAGTCGTATAATTTCGTTTATTTTCAAATATATTTGTTAGTATCTAGTATTATTAAAGTAAAATATTCTGTTTTGATTAAAAACATGTTCAATGATATATTACAGACTTTTATTTTGTTTATGAATCATATAATTCTATTTAATAAATAATTGTATTTATTAACGTGTAAGAAACACATCATTTAAAATGAGTACGTCCTGAAAAGTAGCGCCCTCTGTCGACTTCTTGTACCTATTATTTCTATACTTCGTGCTTCTTATCCTTAAAATAAATTGTTGTAGGTACACCTGTGATATATGCGGCGCTACTGGAACTAAAGCTCATACACGAATGTACTGCCCATTTAATACAGGATCCTAAAGCAATTGTAGAAGTATACTTTTCAGTGGTAGATAGTAAGATAACTTATTTACCAAGTTATTTGTTTTTCTTTGGAGAAGACTTTTTTCCTTATATAAAATACGTGTACGCCTAACCTTTGGGCGGCGAATTGTCGATGCAACACTAAAAGACGAATCATATCGTCACCCCGGAAGAAAAGTGACAACTCAAAAAACTTTTGAATTGTCAACAAAAGACTTTAAGATATTCAACGTGTTACTGCGTGAGCAATAAATATTTATCATTTTTTACACTAAATAAGGAAGAGTTAACCCATTGGTGAGACATATTATGATTTTTTTTCATGCTGAAAAAGCAATTTTTTATGTATTTTTTGGTTTATATTACTTTTACTGAAAATAAATTAACACTCTAAAAGTGACCCCACGCGAAGTTGTTCAAGTACTGGAGAAAATAATATCGTTGGTTTATTTTAAAATGGACCCGTTGTATAACAAGTTTATATTACTTATAGAAAAACTATTAAATTTAACAAAAGTATATTTTATTCGATTTTTTTTTCTGGTGATTACTATATTAAATATTTTTATCCAACACCTGCTAGTTGTGAGTCATTATTTGTGCCAATTTAGACAGACAATTGTCCATGTTTCCATTAAAACGTTTGGGGGCGAGGGTTCTATTAGCCGACACAACTGCTTGACTGTTAACTGGTCCTTTAAATTGTTGCAGCAATGTCAATTTTTTGGACGGATTATGCAAGGTAGCCCTCCGCTACCGATATTGATTTTATCCTCCATGCGCTTAAGTTTTGTCATGTTGGCCCCCGGTGTATAGTTTTGATCCTTTTTAAACAATTTTTAAAGATAATTTTGACATGGCATGTATACCCACATATTGATTTGCACATTTACCATTTTTATAAAAAAAAGACAAAAAACGGCTTGGCTGGTGTTTTTTGGGCGCAAAGAAATGTATTTTTACATCAAATCAACAGGGTTAACTGGAAATCCTTGTTTAAGAATATTAAAACTTCTTGTTTTTTTTTTAGTTTTTGTTTCTGGCAACACAACAAATAAATAATTTCCTTTATCTTAATAATTTTCAGTTCTT
>JAHBCN010008427.1:0-39060 GCA_019359885.1 Listronotus oregonensis | reverse complement strand
TTGCTTAGAAATTGTACGCTTATGTTTGTCAAATTGCACTATTCTTTCGACTATGCTCTGGAGGAGTTTTTGTTATCTTAATTTCACTCATTACTAAATTATTTAACGATGCTAACTTAATACACTTCTTGTTTACTTTTCAACGACAACAACTAAAGTGATGTACTGACGGAACAGTTGTCAAACACAGGTCACACACAAATATGGCTTTCCTATTGGTCATATTCAGTTGGCGGCTTTTGCAAATAAACAAGTCTGCACTTGGCGATAGGTTGAAAGTAAACTGATTTTTAGATGCGAGATAATAATTAAAAGAGCGGGTTTTGGGCAATAATATTTTAACCCAGTACAGATATTAATATTCTTTATCAAATAACAGCGCTAACCCAATTTTTCTTATTTTCGCACTTGGCGGGGTTTGCATTTAGACGGCTCATATATAAGTTTATTTATCATTTTTTTGATTCACAAAAGTGAAGTTAGAATAAAGACTTATTAAAGGGCGAAAAGACACTTTGTGCACGTGTTAGGAACAATATTTCGCTACCAGCGTTCAAAAATTACAAACAAAAACGTTTAAATAATATGTATATTTTTATTTAATGTTATGCAAAACAAAAAATCATTTTATATTTGGCTAAAATCAAGCAAAGAAAAACAAACATTTTTGTAAGACACATATTTTTATTAACATTTAGTTACGAAATGATTAAAATATGAGAAACCTCGCATAAATATGGAATTTTGTCATTGTAGGAAAACGTAGACAAACATATTGCTCGTAAAAAAATTAAAAACATCAACAGCTCTGAAGAGTTGAACTATGTAAACATATTTTAACGCGAATGTGTAATGTATATTTAGAGTACATCCTAAAAGTACATAGTTAATCGTTGAGTCATAAAGGAAGATGTTTGCAATAGGAAATATACACAGCATATGCAAAAAAGTATGTTCTTTTGACGCATATACAAAAATATACATAGAATCTACAAAAACATATATTCTTCAAGCATATTCATCGAATATACATGAGATACACCAAAAAAGTATATTCTTTGACGCACATACAAAGGATATTTTATGGATGTGAATATACTTTCCTTGTTATGTGGGTATATTCTCCTGTAATATGTTTTTTAACATAAATAACTCCATAATGTGAAAAAACTTTTGGTATAAAATTTTCTTTCAGTTTCAGTGTAAATAAAAATGGCCGTTGCCGATGATTTTATTATCAATCTGTATCAAAGTATTCAAAGTCTATTTTCCTGCTATTTGTCATCATTTTAATACCTTGAAGCAAAAAAGAGGTTGAACAAGGATTTAAAAGGCAAAACTTTTTAAGGTTTCGCCCTAATTTAACCCTAGACCATGAGGGCAAATTTTAGGTTCAAAGTTCCATGTTTTGACCTGTTAAAAATCCTTCTATGTTAACCCTGCGTTAGTACACTGGGGTATCGTGTACCCCAGCAACTCAATTTTTACTGCCAAATTTTTGTAAATATTCTGTGGTATCCCTCAATTCTAGTACCTTCAAGTGAGTGTCCATAGTGGCCTCCGCGCTGCTTTCTCAGCGAGTCAGTAGCCTGTGAACCTTGAGCACTGCCTGCAAAGTGTGTTGGGGTATGTAATACCCCAGTGTACTAAATTTGTGACAAACTGACAAAAATTTAATACAGTTGAGGAAGGTAAGTTGGTATATTATTTTAAAAATTTTAACGTTTTTTAAACCTTTAATTGTGTTTGATTTTTGGAAAAAATAAGCGATAATAAAAAATATGAAAGACTACGTTTTATTCTTTTAAGATGGGCGATTACGAAGCAGAACAAGAAGAATTGTTGAAGTTATGGGAGTATGCTGATACGCTAGACTCAAATACGGAGGGAAAAGAGCCGTTTATAGACACAAACTCAGATGCGGACGAAGCAGATCACATGTCTGAGCGCTCCGAAGCATCAGACACCGAGCAAGAAATATCAGATAATGAAATACTGGATGAAGAGATTGCTGGAAATACAGATACAAGATACGTTTGGGGTGCTGACAAAAAAACTAAATGGACCGAAACTCCTCCAAACCCTAATGTGCGGACTCGTCAAGAGAACATTATAATCCATTTACCAGGCCCAAAAGGTGCTGCCAAGTTTGTAAAAAGTCCACAAGAGTGCTGGGAATTGTTCATCGACAATGATATTATCCACTGTATAGTTACGTGGACTAATCAACTAATAGAGGTAAAATCTGCAAATTATACCAACAAATCGCAAGTCGGCTCAACGACACCATCTGAAATTAAAGCTTTAATTGGTCTTCTATATATGGCAGGTAGACTAAGAGGCGGCAGGTTAAATCTCGAAGATCTATGGGCTGACGACGGCAAGGGTAGACATTTTTAGGGCGACAATGCCTCTTAGACGTTTTTACTTTCTACTATGCTGTTTGAGGTTTGATAACAGACAAAACCGAAACGAAAGGTCTTTACTTGATAAGTTGGCGCCAGTCAGGTCTTTATTTGATAAATTTGTTGAAAACTGTCAGCAGTATTACAGTCCATCTGAATATTTAACTATAGACGAAAAGTTGGAACGGTTTAGAGGAAAATGTGGATTTAGACAATTTATTCCAAATAAACCAGCCAAATATGGCTTAAAAGTTTTTGCTTTAGTAGACAGCAAAACATTCTATGTACAAAATCTAGAAGTTTACGTTGGGGTGAACCGGAGGGACCCTATAGGGTCAGCAATAAACCAATAGATGTCGTAAGCGTCTCGTTGTGCCGATTGCAGGATCCAGACGAAACATCACATTTGACAATTGGTTTACCAGCTACGACTTGCTCATAAAGCTACTGAAAGATTACAAATTGACGTCTGTGGGTACAGTAAGAAAAAACAAAAGGCAAATTCCTAATGAACTTTTGAGTGTTAAAACTAGGCCCGAGAAAACTTCCAAATTCGTATTTCAAAAAGATGTAACACTGGTCTCTTATGTACCTAAAAAAACAAAAATGTATTTATTATGTCAACCTTACATCACGATAACAACATTGACTCTTCTACAGGTGAGCTAAACAAACCAGAGCTTATATCATTTTACAATATGACTAAAGGAGGCGTAGATACGGTAGACCAATTATCAACTATATATGATGTTTCAAGAAATAGCTGTCGTTGGCCTCTTACGCTATTTTTCTCTTTCCTAAATACTGCTGGAATTAACGCTTTTGTTCTGTATCTAGCAATAATGAGGTTAAAATTAAGAGGCGGTATTTCATCAAGGAATTATCGTTAGCTCTTGTCAAAGAACACCAAATGAACCGCCTTCCGAATCCCAAAGTTCGTCTTAGTGTACGAAGAAAAATTTCCGATATTACAAATGAACCATTACCATGTCAATCTGGTATTGATCAAAAACGCCAGAAAAAATCAAGTAGATGTCATATTTGCCCAAGGAAAAGAGATCGCAAGACACATTATGTTTGTATAATGTGTAAAGCTTATACATGCTTAGAGCACGCTGCTCAAATATGTGTACAATGTAAAGCTCTGGATAACCAAGAATCTGACTGAATATTAAATCATAACTATTTTTTCTGTTTATTTTGAAGTATATTCGGTACATTTTTATGATATTTCTTTCGGCTAGGATAAGTTTTTAATTATTATTTGTTATAAGAAAAAAAATACTTTTTGCTTTTGAAAAATACAAGTGTTTACTCTTTTTCCATTCTTTTTTTTTATTTTATGGTATTTTTGATATTTGTTATAAGTTAACATAATTTAAATAAAGCAGAAACCAATTTTTGTAAAAAATAACATACATGAGCTTTTACAAAAAAAAATGCATATTTTTTTTAATGGGGTATGGTATACCCCAGTGTACTATATTTGTACTTTTTTGCTAGTGTACTAACGCAGGGTTAAGGGAAAAATTATAGGTTAAATTGAAGACATTTAGTATTGTTTTTTGCTAAAATTTGACTTTTACCTGGGGAACATTTTTTGGAGTAATTATGTGCTAGTTTGAACCAAGGAAAATAGGCTTTAAAGTCATATTACCTCATAGACATAAACTTTCAATTAAATGTTCACATTTTTACCAATTTTTAAAACTTCTTGAAATTAATGTATTTGAGGACATTTTTTAGGGCAAAAAGAAGTACATTTTTCCAAAATTAGAAAAATGTTCCACAGTGCTGGTTTACTTGACTAGAAATGTTTGTTGGGATGCCAACTACAAAAAGTAATATTCCCTTAGTGAATGTCTAACCTTTTCTACTTTTAATACTTATTGGAAATAGTAAAACATACTGAAATGAATTTTGCTTTTACTAAAAATGAATATGAATATGAAATCCTTTTTATTGAAACGTATAAAAAAAAGGTGTTTCAAAAATAAACCACTTAATGGGATGTTTCATTGACACCCATGGTACGTTAATACTTAGGCCTCAGTTTTTGTGGACTCTCCGAAAATAAAATTCATTTACCCAAAAGTAATTAAAGAAGATTTTTCAATTTATTTTAATTCAATTACGATCTCGATCATTTATTAAAACGCTGGTATGTTAAATTCCTATCATTGTGTAGACAAACGTTTAGTTTTGTGTTTTTAGGACATTCACATAATATGATCTCATCTGGACATGGCAGCATGTTGAGTTCCAGGCTGACACACAGCGAAAGTCTTAAAGACGTCTCGAATATATATTTTAGTCGACAGTGCTCGGAACCTAACAGTCTTAATACATCATTTACCAGTGATATATTTTCATTAAGTAAGTAAAGAACATACAAACTAGAGTACCGTACAACATAAATTGGGGAATAATTTAGTATCTCGAAAACCACGTTCACTAAATCATTATACAGAATGTAGTGAAAAGACATGGCTCAAAATTAACTTTGCGAGATTGAACATATCAGTTTTATTCATACCCCTATCGCTACTATTACCACCACCTACATGTTCTAGTAGAAAACTTTACATTCGAAAACCAGATCTTTAACTAATTCTTAACTTATCCAGTACTGACCATATAAACTGTCATGGATGGACATGTTTTGAAATATAATCAACTAAGCAGTTAATATACAATTGTTGTAGAATTTGTAACAATTTATATAGGTACAATTAATATTTTTAGGTGAATTATTTCCGCCAATCTCACTTGTGGACCAAGTTATCGAAGTTGATAATGTAATAACCAGGTTGCTTAAAGTGATAAGAATAATACAGATTGAAAATGATGACTGTATGAGCGAACTACAAGGTATGTACCCTATTAGAGAATTAAAATAATTATTTCTTATCCATTAGTTGTTATTATTTATTATTCATAATTCATTTCTTATTATTAATAACATAGGTCCACAAAAAAAATAAATAATAAAGGAGTTATCAACGAAAATGTAATTTTGACAAAAAATTTCAGCCCAAAATAGGAAATAATATTTTTTATTAATGTGATTTTTTGTTTTTTTTTTTATTATAAATCGTTTATTTTATTCATTTAAATACCAAATCCCTCAAAAATGCAAAAAAAAACCCGAAGATAAACAAATTTATAAAATTTTCAAATTTTTTCCTTGAAAAAATTTTGAAAATTCGGTTTTTTGATTATAACTCAAAAAACATTGCATTTAGGCAAAGAGGTTATATAACTTAAATTAAAGCTCTTATAAAAATACATGGTTTATGTCCAATAAAGTTTTGTGTATCTTTTATAGTTTTTTAGATATTGACGTTTTAAATTTAAAAAAAATATCGTTAATATTTAAAATTACACCTTTTCGCGATTTTTTGCTGTTTGACCCTCAATTTTGACTCCAGTTCTTGTTCAGCGGAAAAAAATACTAGACCTGTGTAATCGCTGATTGTTCTCTGTTGTCTAGGCTCCATATTTAGAGTGATTCTGTTATATTTGGGAATTTATTAAGCTTGTTTTTTTTTTAGACCAAAGGGACAGTTTAACAGAACAAATCGACAAGCAAAAAGAGACAAATAAATTAGTTGTTAAGCAATTAAAAGACTGGGAAGTATTAGGGGCAAGGTTAAAAACAGAAGTCAAAGAACTGATGAATCAGTTGAGTAGAAAAAATAATGAGATGGATGGCATCAAATGCGAGTTAAATAAACAGAGAGAAGAAGTTGAAGTAAGTACGGAATTAGGTATCTAGATATTTATATGGATTAATGTAGGTTCAATTTTTTAAGAACAATTAACATATTCGGGTCTGACCAAGTCAGCGATACTTTTCTTTGGAATGATTGCATCCACTGTAGGCCATTATATGTCCTGGTAAAAACTTTCTAAGACTTAAAGCCATTTTGATTGACTTACTTATGAGTCCATATGCTTAAAGAATGTTTACTCCTTAATTTAAATTATAAAGACGAAATTTTCGAACCTCAATTGACTAATTCTATAATGCTTTTACAGAAACTAAATCAAGACGTGTGCGATCTTTCAACGGCGCTATCAAAGGCAGAATTAGAAATGCGAGTGAAAGAAGAAGAAGTTGAACATGAATTGGCAAAGTGGCAACAAACTGGAGAAATGCCAACGCCTGAAGTTCTGGGCAGGCTAATGCTTTACCAAAATGAAGTAAGCTAAACTTCAATTATTTACAACAATTTTCAATTTTTTATATTGATGAATCATCTTTGGTTATAGTTAATAGTTTTAATACAGGTTAAAATTGTTTGAAGGAAATCTAGGCGCACGGTAATGTGCCAGGCCAAAATTCGACCTACTTCACGATTGTGTGTCTTTTACACGAAATGTTTTAACCTATTTTTCCACCTAGCATAACTTCGGTCTCGTTTCATATAAAGGTACAATATTTGGTAAATTTACAGAAGTATTCTAATTAACTGTGAAAAAATTAAGAAAGTTGTGTTAAGTGATCTCTGAGATATTCGATTTTGAGAATCGCCCATTTTACTACTGACTGAATAGACACATTGATTTCATCAAAATTATGGGGCACTTCCCGAGGGATTATAAACTTGTTATTTGGTATGTAAGTAGTTTTAAGGGCACAAGTAAAGAAAAAAAATTAAAAACTGCACATTTTTACTCGGAAAGCTGTGTAAAAAGCCGTAATGTATCTGTAGGTGGTATTTTAAAATTTTGCAAACTGTTTGAACCTGACTTTTTGAGATCATAATTGCATAGAATTTCAAATTTAGGCAGGATTTTATTCAGTAAACAGAGAAAATTGCCACATTTACCTGTTGAACTCCAAACCAGGCATGATTTAAGGAACATTGAAATGAGCAATTTTTGTACTTTCTATTCAATGGTAAGGTTCTACCTACAGAGTAAAGTCTACTGAAAAAAACAACAGACATGAGATCCTTTCCCCCCAATTTTTTTCATTTATTGAACTCAGAAAAAGAGAGGAGATCCAAAAGGCCAAATTCCTATCCAAAAATCTCGGCCTCTTAAAGTAATGAGATCTAAAATTAGACCAAGTTTTGTCTACAATTTTGTTCCACCCTTTTTTGACTTTGCAAGTTTTTACTGACTGTCTGTATTAATAAAAAACACGCCTGTATTAATGAAAAAGGACGGTTTAGAGAAAAATCAGTAAAAAACTTGCTAAGTAAAAAAGGAGTCGAACAAAATTGTGGATAGAACTTGGCATAATTTTAGATCTCTCTACTTTAAGAGGTCGAAATTTTTGGTTAGGAACTTAGCTCTTACTTTACATAAGTTTTTTTGGTGGGATAAGGTATAACATTAAATGTAGAGACTTTCTGCCTGTGTGGGATTATTTTTAATTGTTTTAATTCATTTTCTAGGTTCCTGTTTTAACAGAAAAACTCGCTGAAAAGGAAAAACGACTAAATGAACTAAACCAAGAATTTCTTGGTAGTAAACAAGTATTAACTGAAAGTCTTACACAAACTTTCAAGGAAGCGAAAAGACAATATGATGCCATAGATAGTGCACTAGAGGTAGGTGGGTGATAAGTACTGAACATTTATTTCCTCTATTTGTTATGAAAACCCTTAAAGATCTTGGTGATTCAGGTAGTTTATTATTACTGAACTAGAAACTCTGGGGGTAAAGGAACGGGGAAAGTGAGAAGGACGGAGCTTCTCCTCGTATACTATAAAAGGAGGCAAGAGAGTAGCATTACATCTTGCCTTATTGGAACCGGCTAATAAGAGAATAATATTGACTAGTTTTTTAAAGCAAATCTAGTAAAAAAAATATTGAGAAGGAACCGATTTTCCACAGTTTGACAGTTGACAAAGAAGCAAAAAATTAAGATTATGGTCATCAATAAGGTGTATGGTTAATCTTATAATGAAATTTAAAATGCTAAGCGTTGTGGAAGAATAAATCATTTGGAATACATATAGAGTGTACAGGGTGTCCGAAATTGGACCCTCATCATTGGAATCTCGGAAACTTGAAGAGATACAGGTCGGTTAAATGGAGGCAAAGTTGCGCAATTTCTTGCTGATCAAAATGCCACTTTAAAAGTTTAAAAATTTAGGATATTTCCGAAGACTTTTGAAAAATGCCGATAATATAAAATTTTCGAATAAGTGCAATAGATCATTGGTTTTGGGATCTTAGAAGCTCTTAAAATCCATAACAAAAAATCCAGGACCGTATTTAGAAAAAACAAAGTTGATGATAACCAGGGACGGATGGGCTCTAAAGTTATTACCGGGCATTTGGAGTGATGCGGCGCCAAAAGAATTTTGTCTTTACCCCCCTAATACACATATGTAAATTAAATTCACCTTTTTTTTATTAAATGTTTTTTTTAAAGATACATACGTAATAATAAGTTTAAAGTAGCAGTATTTTTTTTAATAGTTGCTAATTTTGCGCAGCGCAGTCGATTATCTCTTTAATATTGAGATTATGAAGGATTTCTTTTTCAACCGTCATAAGCATAAAGCTGGATAAAAATTCTTGACGTAAAATAGTTCGTAGACGATTTTTGATGTATTTCAGTTTTGAAAAACAGCGTTCACAGGCCACTTGAGTAATGGACTGCGTTGCGAGATATTTATATGCCAAACCAATAATCGAATAGGCACTCATAAGTCATCACCTGTTAATAACTAAATCTGCAGAAATATTTGTTATTATATCAGGTTCTCAGGGCATCAGAAACAAGGCTTCCAAATTCTCTTCATCAATTATCAAAAGAAAATGTTGTCGTCAGGTCAGTCCAGTTAAACAGTGATTATTACTTCTAATTTATTATTATTTTTTGTATTTAGCCGTGTCGTAGGCTTTAAGGCTTGGGAGGGCCCTTTGAAGCAACCTTACAATGGCCCATCGAGAAACTCCCGGTTCCCGGTGGGCCAGCAGGCGCCTGCCTACAGTTATCCAATACTCACCGAATTTTTTGATGAACGTCGATTCAGTTTCAAATTCGAATTACTATAAACAAATTTTGGCGACATACCGTGTTGAAAATTATTAGGACAGTTAACATGCCGGTTTATTTTGGCTAGAAGCGGTAACGTAGGGGATAGTGTAATGACGTCGTTATTACGTCATTATTTTGTACCCAGTATTCACCGCTATCGACACTAGTCGGAAGGAGCCTTAATAATGGTTATGTCAAGTGTCAAATTAAAATAATGGGGGATTCGCAGCCTTTCTATTTTTTTGGTTCTTGTTATGTTTTTTTTTTACTATGGTTTACCAACTATTTGGATAGCAGATTTTTCGATTTATTAGTTAATTCCCAAATGGAGGAATTAGTAGAATTATATTTAAATCGTAGAGAAAAAGAATTACTTGTTACAGTTGACTTGAAAACAACTAATATCCTATTCTATTGAATGGAAAATTTGGTTTATATCTTATTTTTCCGAATTATTTCTTAACTTGCCAAATGCCTTACATTTGGACTTAAACTTAAAAGTGTATTAAACAATATGTAAGTTGACACAAGCGTGAAATACGTAAACCGTTTCGTTTTTGCGAAGATAGGCGGGTTAAGCACGGTTAGAATGGTGGGGGAAAGAACTGCTATCAACCAATAGTTATTCGCTAGTCATTACCTCACATTAAAAATTCACGTTGAAATCAACAAATTTATATTGAAAGAAGTCAAATTAAACACGATCTACTGGTTGGGGAGTGAACGTTTTCCTGTTTGACTGGTTAACATTGTCAAAGGCGCCGCGCGCCCACGTTAGTTCAAGGTTAGCCGTCGATACTCTCACATGTGAATGTGCCTCGCACACCCATTGGCGCGCTCCAGTAAAAAAAAAATCAGTGTACGCTGGTCAGATAATCGGCGCCAAGCGACTAAATAGCGTCTTATCTGCGCGTTTTTCGACTGTCACTGCAAGCCGCTTGCATACGCTTATTTATTTTTCAATTTTTGTAATTATTATATAAAAGAGTTTTTTTTCAACGTACCGGCGCTGCAGTATCAAAATCGCGGCGGCGCACCGGGCATTTGCCCGGCTTGCCCTATGGCCCATCCGTCACTGATGATAACAGCTTAAAGACGAAACGTCGGTGTGTAAATATAATAACACTATCTTATAGAACAGAAAAAGTAGCAATGTGATTGTGAAATTTATTTTGTTAGATCTATTCAAATAGAGTCAAAAAAATAAAAAAGGAATCGCGAATATTCGGTTTTTATCAAAAGTCTTCAGAAGTATTCGGAATTTTTAAATTTCCAAGGTGGCAATTTAATAAGCATCAAATTGAGCAACTTTGCCTCCATTTAACCGACCTCGTATCTCTTCAAATTTCCGAGATCCCAATGATGAGGCTCGAATTTGGGACACCCTGTACAGGTTAAAAAAAAAGAATATTTCGGCTCACAAAGAATATCTTGGATTTCTGCAAATAAGCTTAAGTAATTCATTGTTCTATAAAACTCAATTGCTCATAGATGGGGAATGTGACTTGGCGCACTGTTTCGTGGCAGTGAACAGGATTTTTTTCTTTGAGAGAAAAGTTGAACATATATATAATAATTATATATTCTGTGAAAGGCTTATCTGGATTATCCTAAACCTGAGGGATTGTAAAGTATTTATAATTTGGAAAATAACTACTTTTTTCATCGTGTAGAGGGGAGACACACTGTCAGAAAGTTTAGAAACTTCTGCCGCTTTCCAATACATCCTATTTATCAAGACTTTTAAGTGTACACTAGTCAATGGATTACCTTAAACAATTTAATTCTTCTAGTTTATGGCAGGTAAAATATCCAGACATATTATTCTCATAATATTTATTCCTACTTTTGTTTTTGAGTTGATAATAAACACACTTAAGTAAAGTTTTGAGGCTCTAAGACCCTACGAAGAAACAGATAGACATAACTAATTTAATAAAACCCTAAAAAAGAAAATATGCTTTATGTTTCTTATTAATATGTTTTTAGGTACTTCATAGTATACAGTCTGTTGTGCAACAATGTCCAACCTTAGCGAAGCTCCAAAGGGATCTCGAGGAAGTAAGCTTTCAAAGTGCTTCCTCAATGCCACTCGTGACACCTCCAGACTGTAACGCCAACGCAGGCTTTCTACAAGCGGTAGCGAATGTGGAAATAACCCCAACCATTAACACAACTGCCTAATTATGTCGATTAGATAAGGAAATAGGAAATAAAATTCGATTTTGCTTAGTGTAGAGTTCGTGTATAAAGTCGTTTGTTGTGTTGTTAAAGGGTGGCGCTGGTAGTAGAAGTGACGTCGTACAAAATGGCTGTTGTCAGATGATTAAGGCATAGATTATAAATCTTTGAGTCAATTAGAAAAATGGTAATGGTAGGTGGATTCTCCAATTTCGCTTAAATATTTACATTTGTGTTAAACATGTTTCTATAAGGGGTATGTAACAATGACATGTAAACGAGAATTAAAAGTTAATGAAACATTTTTTATATTCAAAGTTGCATCTACTAATTTTAAAGTAGACTTTTCACCCTTGAGAATTCGTTGGATGTACTCCTGGAAACACATCATGATTGATGTGTTTTGGTTCTGATAATTTTATATCTTTGAGAGGAGATAGCAGATAAATGTAAGTGGCATTTATCCACAAAATTCAGCGTTTATTAAATGAAGGGACTGATACAGTTATCCGACTTTGCATATAGATAATATAACTCAAGAAATCAGTAGTAGTCTTATACTATTATTTCTTTTTTTAGACACCCCGTATATAAACATTTTTTAAATGATATTAAGGCGAGGAATTTTACGACGTCATTTTTACTCAAGATAGAAAAAAATGAGCTTAAAATATTTATTAGGAACGTAAACTTCCATATATTTACATTTTTCGTGTATTATAAAATTTAAATTTTAAATTGATAAACAAATATTAAAACGTTAGGTACTTCCCCAAGGTTTGTGAGGTTTTAAAATGTTAGTAATGTTAAAGTAGAATACATTTTTAGCTTTAGCTGGAAATTGTTTTGTGTAAGTTGCCATCTACTGCACATTTTTATATTTTTTATCATGTTTTATCTTTTAAATGGTATTTTTAGTTTAAATGTACTTTTTTAAAGATTTTTTTTTAAATTTCTATATGCTTTTTTTGGCATAACGTCGTAATCATAAAAATCCAAAATGGAATACAAAGGTCATCGAGTAACGGCCAATAATATATTAGTGTTGAATTATAAAAATTTATGAGCTTTGTGTGATTTTAAAAAATTATTTTATTGTATAGGCTGGTAATCAGTGCTGATTAGAGGCTGATATAGTATCGTTTACTTTCTTTTCAGTAATATTTATAAATTATGTTTAAATGTTCTGTAAAATTGCCTGCACAGATATTCTGTTTAACATTTGCTGTCTCAGTTTTATTCAGTTTGCTCACTATAAAAGTTGCACAAAACTTTAATGACCAAAATTCTGGATCTCAAAATTTATGGTAAAAAATAAATTCTATTCTAGTAGGTAAGAATTTAAAGTCGCAAGATAAAAACAAACTATTACGTAGGTACAGGGTTTGTCACAACTTTTGTCTAGTAGAGTGATATTCGACATTTTGATATTTTGTGCCTACTTGACATAAAATAAAATTATGGTTTTACCTTGCCGCAATGGATGAGCAGTATCAACAACAACTTTTTTGAATTAAATACTATGTATAATGAAATATATATTTCAAAAATATTTGATGTATTTAGAGTATTTTTGAGATATTGCTCGGAAAGAATTGGCATTTTAGTAGCTGTAGAACTTCGTCACACACTCTGCAGCTTTGTACTAAACATCTTGAAAGGTAGTAATTAAGACTTTTCTCTCTCTCTGGAAACGTTTTTTCGGGCAATTTAAAAATGAAAATTTTGGCACTACTAATTAAACTGATTTGTTTCTTTTAAATAAAATTAAAATACTATAATGGAAATATTATGGACCAAAAAATCTCAAAATTTTCATGTATCGAATATTTAAATTTAGGCTGCAATAAACGTGTTTAGAAATTCTTTTTAAGCTAAAAATGTAAAATTTTAAGAAATATTTCATCAAAGTAATGAAGCTGGTTACTAGCTACCATGACAACTGGTATTGTTAGAACCATTATTTTATTTAGAGAAGGTATTTCTGAATAAAAATTGCTTAACAACAAATTTCTGCACAAAGCTCGTCGTGATGAACTCTGATTTAACTACAGGCTACACAAAGTTTTGTTACTATGATTTGTAAAAGAAAAACTAAAAAAATAGACTCACACTGTTCACTTTTGTATTTAAACAGTATTTTTATCTTAAAACATATAAAATTAGACACTAAATGACTACCTTATATCTAAGGTCTAATACATGGACATTTCAATAATATATAAGCGATGGCTCATTCGACACGGATTGCAATTTTAAGAAATGTGTCGTCGATTTTTTCTGCAAATAAAAACTGCAATTGTTATAAATAAAAAACGAAAAAAAAGCCATTTTGTTTTTTGATGATAATTTAAAAGCTATACAAGATAGCGGGAATTGCAAAAAAGATCCAGAAAGAGAAGAAAATTTCCGATAAAAAACTCCGAACTCCTGGTCTCTAGCTTTCATATATATTATAATTTTAATTTGTTGCTGAGAATAGGGACCCGCGTATGAAAAATCGTAAAATTTTGTTAACTTAGAAAATTCTTTATAAACAAAATATAAAAATTTTAAATTATTTTATGACGCCATCTCATTGAGTATACCTATAGAAAGGACTCCAAGAGGCCAAAAGTTTATAGGGTAATTATTTAAACAATTATCCAGCTTTCAATGAAGACGGAGGTACTAAAGAAAATAGTTTATTAACAATGGGCTAGCTTATTTAAAAAAGCATTAAAAAAATTTTTTACTGGACTTTCTTTTTTCAAGTGTTGAAATGACACCATAATTTTTTTTAATTTTTAAATCAGTATATAGTTCTTTACAAAAATCCTTTAGATGCAGCGCGGAGCCCTATTTTTAGCAACAAATTAGAATTGGGTATTTTCCATATATTTTAAACAAAGCAAAAAACATAAAATCCTAGGGACGAGTCCCCAGGTCAATTTTATGATCTTACAAATCCGAATAAAAGAGCCAGTACCGAATATTTCAGGTGTGGATACATAGGTAAAACGGAGAAGTTTAAAGGGACTGCAAAACGACTTGTGACGTCACATCGCATATAAATACAGATTGTTTACTTATCGATTTTGTCTGTTTCCAGTTGTACTGCGGTAAATCTCGACATAACTAGTATTTTATTTTGCTTATTTAAATAAACTGTTTTTATTCATTATGGCTAACAAAGGATTTGTCGATGTATTACATTAAAAATGAGGAACGTTTTATTTCAGCAGAAATCAGAGGTGCAAAAGCAGCAGCAGAGTATTTATTTTATGTGGTAAATAAAATAAAACATCTTTTTATTGTTTGGTGTACTCACAGATTTGATGTGCTCGTGAAAAGAGGAACAAAACACTATTTATTTTGTGATTCGTACATATTACTCATTTAAGTGTGAATGTTTGTTGATATTAACAGCAACTTAAATTTTTCGACTGTAACTAATGCCGTAATAAAATACAACCTCGCTTAAAAGGTGACAATGTATTGGAAACACGAATAACTCTTTACTGTTTATATGCGCTGTGACGTCAGACACACATTGATCTTCGGAAAGCTTGTTTTGGCGCCAATTCTTGGCGTTTGAATTTTAAAGGACAGTTTTTGCTTGAAATATGTTTTGTAATTTTTTTTGCGGTTACTACATGATTTATATGCATATATGTTATCATTTTATAGGTTTTTCTCGTCTCTTATGGATCTTTTTTACAATTTCCGCAATCCTGTATAATTTTTGAGTTAGCATCAAAAAATAAAATTACCTTCTTTTTCGTTTGTTGTTAATAAGAATTGCAATCCACGTCGAATACGCCATCACTGCTATTTTTCGTACCCTTCCAACCATTTTTTGCAAAAAAACTCACTTCCTGACTAGACTAAAAGATGTCATAGTTAACCAAAAATTTAAACAAATTTGAAAACAAAGGTTAAGCTGTATTTGAGTAACGTTCGAAAATCAACCAATCAACATCACTGCATTATCACCCGTATAGTTTACTGGCTTTACATTAGCTTTTAATGTGCGTACAGCATGTTCGTTATCGTCGCCGCGTAAAATGGAACACTGTCGAACCAAGTTTAAAACGCCGCGCGCGCCCCCCTCTCTATATGGATACGTACCTGAAGAATAGTCGGGCCGTTAAGCCTTTTTTTTTTTGGTTGTTTCCTCACTATACACGGCTGGCCAACCAATTTCTTGGATGCAGAGTCAAGTCAAAGTCAGACAGAAAACATGCTGTGGCCGATTCTCATACCGGCCCAACAAGAAGAGAAGAATACCGCGGGAAGGGCATTTGGGCGATTCGGTGGACGGCGATCGGCAGTATTAGCCGGATTCCGGACGTTAAAAGAGTGATTGTAATCCTCTCAAAATAATGTAATCAACGTTTCTATCACTTTAAGTCATGCAGAAAATAGCTGGACGCTTGTACTGCAACCCCCTGAATGCCTTGGCCAACAATATGTTAACGATTCGCCGTCGTCGTATTGGAAGTCGATCAGGGGAAATTGTTGTCGTTCTCTTTTTAGTCTCTGGGGCCATACCATATGTATCCTACTCTATTGCATTAAAATTGACATGCAAGCTTTTGCCTTGCCAATGGTGTATACTTAAAATATGGAAATGTTAAAAATAAGGTTTCTTACTTCAAAGTTTTAAAAAAGGATAACATAAGGCTTTTCTATGGAGATTTAAAAGATTTTGAATGAACTAGGAAGTGTGTTAATGCAATTTTTTTCTGTAACTATACGTTTTTTTAAATGTGCCTAAAAGTAACAAAATGTGAATTGAAAATGTCAAAATGGTGAAAGTTTAGTCGAACATAAATTTTATCCCGAATGTTTCACATGGTAAAAATTATTTTTAATAAATTTTCTTTTTTAAATGATAGTAGCAAATATTAAAAATACAAAATCCAAAGTTTGTAAATATTTTTCCAAATTTATGAGTGTACCTTATTCGTAGTTCGATCTAGTATAGAAATAGATAATCTCATCCCAAGTCTGATGTAATATGCCATTGTTACGTCCATATTGTTAAAAAAATGTTGTGAATCTTGTTGTGAATTTTCAACAAAGCATTTAGGGTTTCCTGTATACTGTTGGTTTTAAACAATGTATATTATTTTTTAGAAACCTAAGAGCCGGGAGGTATATGGGTGAACCCATGCCAAATTATGTATTTATGCTTTAAAAAATTGTTTTACAGTTTTTTTCATTTATATTGTAATTATGTTAATTATAATTTTATATATTATTGGTGCTTTCGACAAAAATACATATTTTTAGAATGTATTATAATGCCGCCATTTATTACAAATAAATTTTATTTAATTTTTACCATTATGTATTGTTTTTTAATCTTAAATTCCCCATTTTAGTATTTTGTCGGGCAATCATTTTCAAATAATTGTACAAATTAGGCAATTCAAAGTTTATGTAACACATATATAACTTTATTTATTGTGATATACATGGAAAATTTAAATTAAATGCTTTTTTCTATGCAAAATTTTCTGCGTTAAACACGGTGGTTTAGTTAACTAAAAAAACTCCTAGGCCGAGTTTTTTAACCTTTAGGCCAGCCCAGGAAGAATTGTATAAAGCCTAAACTTAGCGAAAAGTTTCGCAACAGTTAGCGATAATAGTAAGTTTGATGGCTCCCTAATTAAAAAATTCCCATAGCGATGCCGTTTGCATTCTTACGAGTAACTTTGTACTCCAATTTGATCTCATGAAAACCCCCATTTTAATATTATGTTGGGCAATCCTTTTAAATTAATGGTACAAATTAGGCATTTCAAAGTTTATGTAACACACATTTTCTTTTTGTGGGCGGAACAAAAATAAATGCCCTTTTTCTATGCAAAATGTTTTTGGTTAAAAAACAGTGATTTAGTTAACTAAAAAAATTCCTGGCTGAGTTTTTAACCTTTAGGGCCCACAAAGAATTGTATAAATTCCTAAAGTTAGGAAAAGCCAAACAGTTGGCGATAATAGAAAAGTTTGATGGCTCCTAATTAATAAATTCCCATAATGATGCCGTTTGAATTCTTACGAGTAATCTTGTACTTCAATTTGATCGATAAAAGTACACTCTAATCGTTGTTAAATTTAGCAATGGACTTAGGAATTGTTAAAAGTTAACAACGGCTTAGAATGGTTAACAAAATGTCAAATTTTGACAGGTTGCCTACTAAAATCATTAAATAACACTGACAATGACGTTTTGTTAAACATTCTAAACCGTTGTTAACTTTTAACAATTGCTAAGTCCATTGCTAAATTTAACAACGCGATTATCACTTGGCCGTAAGTGTTTCACTAAGAATCCCCTTTTCTTTTAAAAGAATAAAAATTTCTCTTCTCTTAAAACGTCGTAAAACAACAATATCTTTAGCTTAAATTTAAAAAAAGTGTTAAATATTTCTGTAATCAAGAAATTCCTCTCTTTATCTCCTTCATACAGGGTGAGTCGGGAGGAACGCTCCAAACTCCAGGTGTGTAAAAATAATTTTAAAAAACCCATATGTTCTTATGCGATTCTCATTTGTTTTTAAAATATAGCGTAATTACAAACAAACAAAATTTCCTAAATTAACATTATTTTTATTATAGCGCTGTATTAACAAATGTTCAAAAATACCGCCATTAACCTCTAAACACATTCTACTTCGCCTGCGAAAGCTCTTGTTGCTTTTTTTGAATGATTTATGTTTTTCTTAGGGCCTCCCGAGTGTCGACTTTCACTTTGTACACCCCATTTTTAAACCAGCACCACAAACAATAGTCCAGTGGTGTAAGGTCTGAAGATCTTGGAGGCCAACTAATTGGACCACCGCGACCAATCCATAGTCCTGGAAATCCTTCGCCAAAATATTGCTTGACCTGACGAGCGAAATGTGCGGGAGCTCCATCGTGCTGATAATACATTTGCATTCTGATGTTTAGACGAACTTTCTCTAATAATGCTTTTAACTCATTTCCCAAAAAAAAGCAGATTCTCTCCTGTAAGACGATTTTCTAAAATGTGTGGGCCCAAATTTAAAAAACTATCAACCATACTACACCCACACGTTTACAAAACTTGTGCTGAAAATTAGTTTCGACTGTTGGGTGGTTTTTGGGCTGACCAACATGAGATTGTATATTATTGATGCCATCACGGTGAATGTTGCTTCATCGCTAAAAAGTATGCGCGATACAACAGGAGGATTATTATTTATCCAATCACAAAATTGTATATGCTAACATAATATTTCGGTTCTAGGTGCTGTACACGCTGTACATGGTGTGGATATAGGCCTTGCTCGTGGAGCATGTTGATTACTCTTTTCTGTGGAATGACGACCAATTGAGTAAAAATTCTTCGTGAGCTGGTCGTTGCATCATCTACCAAATTCAAAATATTTTCTAGTTCTTCTAAACCTTGTGAAGTGGCTCGTTCAGATATTATGTTAGTACTGGGCAGAGTTCTGGTCTCGCAAAGTTTGTTGTAAACTCTGATAAATACGTTTTTGTCCGGATTTCTCCGACGATATTCTTGAATAGCAGCTGTAGCATTCCCATTACAAAAGCCGTAAACAAAAACAATATTTGCATATTCTCAATTTAAATAGATGTGTGGCATTTTATAAGACGTTAATCGTACAAACTCGAAAATAAACGCGTCAAACACACTAACACTAACAGATGTCAGAACGCAAAACGGACCAAACAATCGGTATCTATAGCATTTGTGATAAGAAGCGGTAAACTATTTAAAACATTTTAATTACGCTAGTTTTTTTAAAATTATTTTCACATATACAATACTCACCTGGAATTTGGTGCGTTCCCCTCGACTCACCCTGTATAAATATTTGCCAAGTTTATGTCTTGTCACGAACATAAAGCTTTAGATCTACAAAAAAACTTATACAATCATATTTAAAAGTACTAAAAGTTGATCATCAAATATGGCGCTCAAAAAATCCTATTTAAAGTCACAAAAGTAATAAATTAGCAAAAATGCTTACCTTTAGGTCAATCCGATGTTAGACCTTACGATTCTGTAAAAGTTTTCTTGTTATTGATTTTTAGCTAAACTTCTTCTAGCCTAGTAACCTTCATTAAATATTATTCCGCAAAATAAAACAAGTGTTAAATCTGTAACCAGAGTTTACTAGGAAAATATTAAAGATATGTAAAAAAAGAAAACCAAACATCAAAACAAAGAAAAAAAAGTCAGGAAATCAAATAGAAGAACGGACAGATTTCAGTCAGTATTTTCACAATTAAAAAAAAATTTTGAGAAAAATATTCGAATATAAATAAAAAATACATGACTTTTGTGTATTTCTAAAAGTATGTATCTTACTGTCTTTATCCTGTCCACATTGAGTAATAAACAGAAATCTGACCATCTCTCCCTTCAATATCCCCTTATTTCTAGGTACACCTGTAGTTACAAAAATCGTTTTAAAATCAACAAAATGGACCATTTTATAACCATTTTTGTTAGCACATCGGTAAGTATCATTTTATAAATAAAATAAAAAAAGTTGAAATAAAAACAAAATTTGTAATATAGAGATTACTTAAAATATTACTTTACAAAATATCTAATACACCCTATTTACTTTTTGGTTGCTATTATTACCAAAAGTGGTAAAATCTATTACTCTTTTTGGAATGTAGGTGTTCAAGTCTTTACAAAATTTATTTCAAAGCGTTTATATTATGCTTTTGGTGATTTTTAAACAATTGTAGTTTATTTATGCATGTTTTATGTTTTTTTTCTCAATAAAATTTGCATTAAATAGAATTATGATATCATGTAGGTATAATATTTTACAAAAATATTTTTGTAGGTATTCCATCTAGAACCTAGAGCAATGCAGTTTTCATTTGGTAAAATGCGATAAAAAAAAATTAAATTACCATTAATAAGCTAACAAAACAATTTTCAGAAATCACGAAAAGCAAAAATCCTTTTTTACCTAAAAACAGAATAATATTTTACAGGAAGAGAAGACCTAAGTTTGAAAAACAATCCTTTTAAATAAAAAATAGTTTTAAAACTCATTTAATCCACACTCCTTAACATTCTTTGAAGGTTTAAAATAAAAAAAAATCAGAACTTTAGAGACGACTATCTATTAATTTAAGAAAAGTAACAAAATATATATTTTTTTAAAGGACCCCGTAAAACCCTATGGAAATTAGCTGTCAGCTAAATTTGTTGAAATTTTACAGAAAAATAGCTGCCCACATGCTAATCAAAAGTATGAGGGTATCGGGTATCGACAGGGTTTGGGTGATTTGATACTTTTGATCAGCATGTTGAAAAATTTCAGGGAATTTACCCAAGAGCCAATTTCCAAAAGGATTTTGCAGGGTCTTTTTGTGGATCTTAACTGGAAAATTTTTCAGTTGCAAATAGAAAACTTTCATTGTTCTTTTGATCTCTCCTGAAGTAATATTTATACATACAATTTTAACACTTTGGTTTTTAATATCAAATCATTTATTTTTAATAGCTCTTCTTTTCAGAATAAACACAGAATCTTCGTTGTATTTAACAATTTGTAGCCTACTGCCACCATAAAACAAAAATTTTACGTAAAGCCTTGCTCTCAGAGCTACGTATGTCTCCAGCGACGTTTTGGCCAATCAGAAGGGCTTTATACCATTACACCTAACCTTTACCAATGTAAAACTTGGAGAGATAATTCCCACATCTATACAGTGATCTCTGCACTCGAGGGACCAAAAAATGGGTTTTTATAAGGCTTCATTTCCTTTCTTACTGTTTCTTCTATTTATAAACGATCTTAAATAATTTCTTTTTTTTTACTATTATTTAATATGCAGATGAAGTCCATAGTGATTGCAGATCCCTTAGTGGACTCCTTTTGTCAGACGAGCCAATCAAGAAATAAAGGCTTCAACAGATGGTGTACAGGTAACATCTTTTTTTAATGAGTACAAAAAACGATATTTGGGGCTCTCAAAATTTCTTAATTTTATTTCAAAATTGTTTTGTATAATAAAAGTAGATAAGATTCTGATTTTTGGGCTTTTTCTTTAGGTGTCTCAAGCGATTTGCTAGTTCAAAGGGTTAGTTGTGGTTCTAAGCACAGTCAGTTACTATCCCCCCCTATTTTGAAGTGGTCCCATTGTGAAGAATACTAAGATAGGAATTTTGGGGGACCCAACAAGGACTCCTTGACATAAACGATATCAATAATGACTTAGGAACCTAAATCAACTAAACACGCAAAGGGGTGGTTATTAGGACGTTGCCAACAGTGATTGTCACCGCGACATTCTATTAATATGGGAGTAGGGATGTATCACTAGCGACAACGTAGAATAGAAAATGGGGCATAAATCTTATGAAGACGTTTAACTGACGTCTTAGACAGACAAATTTGCAACCAGAGGTCATATTGCTTATGGTAAAAACTCAATACAGCAATAAACACTTTCTGTTTATTTCCAAAGCACTTAGAAACGCAAATTAAATATACAAAAACACTAATATAATACAAAAACCAAATCTTTAATTTTTTGTAAAGCCCATCAAAATGGATGGGCATTTATAGGTGCATCCTCGGTCTTTGGGAAAACTGAATCCTTTGTTGCAGATTGAACAAGAATATCCCCATACCCCGCTTACACCATTACCGACAACTGCTGAACTACCTAAAGAATTCCTCTGTTTTTCGTGAACTTTTAGGTGAATGGTTAACGAGTTCTGTTTTTATCGAACACCCGGTCACATTGGTTGCATTCAAACTCTGTTCTAACATGCTCTTTATGATTATTTTTAATGTGGGTATTTAGTGTATCACTTCTACTGAAAATGGAGTTACACCAGTTACAAGGATATTTTTTGGGGGGGCTATTTTGAGGCGAATCTGAAACGCTTTGCACGCTTTGTATAATAGGAGTTTGTATCTGCGGGAGCCTGCATTTGCTGCTCATGTTTCTTTTGTCTATTAAAAGAATTGAAAACGCTTGTGCGTTTATATTCCTCTTGGGTAGCAAAGTCTTGATTACAAGTGTCGATCTAGGTACAAGAACATTGTCCCAAATTACTTTTTTCCAATATGTGAATTTGCATGCGGTATATTGGGAACCCATGAAACATGTAGTGCACTGAAATTCTTGGAGGTTGAATGGGTGTTGTTGATTAGCTGCAGCTTCATGAACTTTTTTAATAGTTTGGTTTCTTAAACATTTTGGCAGCTGGTACCTTGAGGCGTATTTTTCAGCGGGGCTTCGGGGCTTTAAATAGCTCGTTTGTGCCATCCGCAGGGGCAGTCATTGCTCCATGAGTAGCAAATTTTAACAAACTGCACTTAAAAGGTTTCTACTGTCTCCAGGTTTAACTTTTGTCCCCTTTTGGGTTTGGGACTTCACCATGCTCCAGGTGCATGTGTTTGGTAAGGCTTGACAGAGTCAAATGCAATCTTACAATTTTTTCAAAAATTGAAGTAGTTTTTGTCTTTGGAACAACAGGTTTGCTATGGTTTCCCTTATGCTGCTGAAGCTCAACTTTTTGAATCAAATGTTTCGACGCAAACGTCGCAGGTATAAACCAAAGGTGCATGCGATTCATCCATTTCCATTTCACTGGTCAAAGTAGGGGATGCCATCGTTATCACTGTGCTCTTCTGCTTTATGTTTTTTTAGACCTCAGAACTATCAACAGCGATATGACAGAGATCACAAAGAATCTTTCTATTTTTTTTTAAAAACCCGGTTTAGGGCCAGGCTTACTAGGATTAATTCCATGATTTTCATTTTGATCCTTTAATTTACATTTTACCAAATACTTTAAAGCATCGTTTGCAAGTATGATAAGACTCTTCTTCCTTTTTTCATTTTCGGTACAAATTTCTGGTTTTCTTTAATAACCATCGTATGTTACTTTTATCTTTCTTTAAATCGCCTAAAGTCATACGTTCTGCATTTGGGTGTGAAGGTAAAAACCTGCTCCTGTTGTGCAAATTTTGTCGCAGTATTCGGGGACTTTTTAGGGAAGTCACTTTTTTTTATCTGGATTCATTCTTTCATGAATTTGCGTGTGTAAGGCTAGACCCGCGCCGGAACTACAACTTTGTCGCAGTAAACGCACTTTTGGGATATTCGTTTTTCTTGACATAACCAGGCCATGCTTGTTCATTACATGCTCTTTCAGACTTTTAGCACTGGGTATAAATTACCGCAGGTCTCGCATGGGAATTTTTCATTCTCTCGGAACTCGTAGTTTCTTTATTATCTACTGTATGTTCAATTTCCATATTTAATTCTAAGGACTGCTCAACTTCTTCTACTGGCATCTCGGAGTTCTCCATAGAGCTACGGCGCGACATTGCGCTCATGTCATGTTCAGTTAACTTATGATGTTTAAGATCTTCTTGTTTAAACATAGCGTCACAGACCTCACACATTACCATGAATTCTCCAACAATCCCATTGGCTTCTGCACCAGGGCTTATAATGGCCGATTTGAATGTGTTTTGGACCTGTAAACTTTGAGATTTAAATGGACGCTTGTGTTGATCTAGCTGGGGTTTGGAATTGAACACTTTTTTCACACTCATTACAGTTTATGGGTGGATGGTTTTCTTTTTATGTGTTTTTTCCAAACTGATGGTGCATACACGGGCCACCACATTCTGACATGAGTAAAGATCTTCATGTTCTTCTCCAGTTTCATTAAGGTGGGTTGGTATTTCTATTTCCTTTCTTCAATGTGTGTGCGAAAAATTCTTATCATATTATTTAGCTGGAGTACTCCTTCTTGCACAAAGGGCATTTTGCTGGTTTTTTATTCCATTCATGAGCTGTTGTAGGCACATTTCATATTGATCATTTTCCTAATAACCTTGGTTGGTATTTCCTTAAGATCTGGTGGGATTGTTTGGTCATATATCTGCACCATAATGGGTTCTTTAGCTGACTTCCTGCGTTTCTTTTACCTTCTACTACGTTTCTTTCATCGTCAGCTTTTTTGGTGAAAGTGTAATTTTTGGGTATATGAGTCTTCAAGCAAAACAACCTTCGGAGAATCATGGATTTTTGACAATGTTTTCAAACTCCTCAGTGGTGTTGGTAGTAATAAAACATATATCACAATAGTATGAAAGACGCAGGAAGTGTAGCAGTGAGTTTTATACTCTTCAAGAGTATCAAAACGATCTGCAAGAACAATAAAAGGTGGTGTACCACCCTGGGATCTTCATTAAATGTTTACAAAAAATCTTCATGAAAGCTGTACAAAAATTTACATCTATTGCATTTATAGTTCTGATAGAGTCTAGTCTTAATTCACTTCGTTTTCTTAGGTTGGAAAGTTTTATTAGAGTTTCCAATTGACTTTTGGGGACATTTTGCATGATGCCTGGTGAAAGTGGATCTACGTAAATGAAATCATGCAACTATAACATGTAAATAGTGGAAACCAGACCCCATCTCTTTAAATGACAAGAGATAACGTAAAGTTTTGTGCTGCACATTGTGACATGCACATTGAAGAGTGTGAAACATGGAAACCATTGCTTTGCATTTTTCGATGTAACTCAATTCCAGTTTGGATAGAGACTCAAATTCAATAGGTGTAGCATCTTTCTGGACAAGTTTTAACCCCGCGGCAAACTAAATTTTTTTGTTGGTCATTTTCTGAGTCCATAGAAGATTTTTGTTTTGTTGTTCTGAACTTTCATCAGATTTTTCTTCAGTGGAGTTTTCTTTGAGATTTCAGGTTTTTCAGCTACTTTTCCTCGTTGTCTTGGTCCCCTCTTGGTTTAAGCTGGTTTCTCCAGTGCGTCCTTAGCGCTGTGTTCTTCTTGAGACTTATTTTCGCTGATGGTTTGATTTTCGGGTTGAATCTGCATCTAAAATAAAATACAAATCCTATTATAACATCATTTATTACCATAAAAAGACAATTGGGGATTTTTGTTATCTTCTTTAATTTAAAAAATGTTATATTGAACATTAAAAATGTAATGAAGTTCTTTTCTATTTTATAATATAAGAAGATTAAATATATTACTTGCAACCCCAAAACTACTTAAATTTTTACCAGACAAGATTTAATTGAGGGGGAAACCACCTAGGAATTATTCACCAAAGCTCGAGGCATTAAGGGAAAAAATGGGTATTATTGAGAAAACGGGTATTATTGGGCAAAGGGGTATTATTGGGAAATATGGTGTATTAAAAGGCAATATGAGGTATTACAAGGAAATACAGGGTAATATGGGGAAATATGGGGTATTATTTACAAATATTAGGGATTATTGGGCAATATTTTCCGTTAAAAGTTTAAATTTAGTCGCTGTCCCCAGAACGGATACGAAGTTTCACGATTAATTACACGTTTTGAGAGATATCGTTGCCGGATTGTGGCGGCAAACATATAATATTTTTATTCAACGAATTTTGGTATTAGAACCTTATGCTGTTCTTGTAAATTACGCATTTTAATCTCACTTGACAAAACGCGAAGACCGCTGCGCAAAAAGCATTTTTGTGACAACGTGGTTGGGCAATGGTAATTTAAGTGAGATAATAAAATACCGTTAGAGGTGAGTAAACTTTTGTCGAGGGGGAAACCACCTAGGAATTATTCACCAAAGCCGGAGGCATTACAGAAAAATACGGGGTATTATTGAGAAATACGGGGTATTATTGGGCAATACGGGGTATTATGGGGCAATATGGTGTAAATTTCAAGGCAATATTGGGATTACAAGGAAAACAAGGCAATATAAAATATGGGGTATTATTACAAATACTAGGTATTATTGGGCAAATTTCCGTTAAAAGTTTAAATTTAGTCGGCTGTCCTAACGAACGGATGAAGGTTCACGATTAAATACACGTTTTGGGGACATCGTTGCCGGATTGTGGCGCCAAGCATATAATATTCTTATTTAACAAATTTACAACCTTTGCTGTTCTTGTAAATTGCGCGAGTTTATTCCCCACGTGACAAAACTGCGCAAGACCGCTTGCAAAAAGCATTTTTGAGAACGTGATTGACAATGGTAATTTAAGTGAGATTATAAAATAAACGTAAGAGGTTACAAACTTATTTCAATAATTTAAAAAGTTCGCAAATTCCATAAATTTAAATTTGTGAAGCTTACATTTGAAAGCTATAATATTTAAATAATAAAAATAATTTCTATCTAATGTATGCATATTGTCCTAATAAATATAAAAGCATTAAACGGGATAAATACTCTTCCATGTTAAAAGTTGGTTCTTAATAAAAACTGTCTTCATAGTTTTTACTAATTAAGTTTTTTTACACTTACATTGACTTTGAAATATTACATTGAAACTTCTATTTTCCATTGACGAAAAAAATATTTCTTTGCATTTTGCGCCAACTTTTGAAACTACATAATTAAAAATTACATTTTAATCAATTGCCGTAAACACATTTTTTTACAAAAGGTACTATGTTTAATTTTTACTGGTGGACCGTATATAGGGTTGGTTTTTAACCATTTTTTACTCAAAATCACTAATTTTCGGGTGCAGAAATCGCTAAGCAAACATCCGGATTACAAAAACTTATAACTATTTAAAGGATCATTTTACCTTTTAGGATCCTATTTGGAGAAAATTTAAATATAGAAAAACGAATTTATAACATTTGGTACGGAGTTTTTTCAAAAATTTTAAGAACGTGGATAAAAAAAACAAAATAAACAAAGTAAAATAATTTTCTCAGCATAGAGCATATCTTTGTGTAGAACCAAATGCTCATTACGTTAAATTAGTGTTACTTTTAGAGAAAAAAACCGATAACTGATGTTGGCTAAATGGTAGTCAATGTTGCAAAATATTTTTCATGCCCCCGTTCTTTCTCCAGCAATTCTCCGTTAATGAGAACGAAGAAAAATGAAATTAAATACTAATATTAAGAAAGAAATCTAACTTAGGATGATATAATGCTAAACAAAGCATACAGAGCAAAAAAACATGACATAGAGAGTTTAGGTAAAGTTGAACATCTAAATGAAGATAGTCCATTTCTTAAAGTAAAAATGGAAAAAGGGAAGTTATTACCAAAAATCGACATACGTTAGTACTGACAGAATAAAACAGATCGGATAAATAAAAATAAGGTTAAAAAAAAAAGGACGACGTTACGTTCTAAGAAATGGGATTTTAATGTCCTGTGTTTGGTTGGCGAAACGTCAAGTCAACCAGACAATCGACGCTGGCCTAACAGCCGAAAAACCATTGAAACATTAAACAATGGCCGCGAAAGTCTTTCACAGAACAGGAAGATGTTATGAAAACTCCACGGATAACACGACATACAAAACGATATTGACAACAAAGTGCAAATCGTTTATTGTATTTTTTAATGCTTAAAGTACTTTTTTATTTTTGCACTCTATTACATATTTATACAAAACTTGTAAGGATGCTTAGAAAAATAGCATTTTTATAGATATCTTTATGTGGAACAAAAATCATAAAATTTTTAAAAATAAAATACGCCTTGAGAGGTAATAGGTAGTGGTTTACTTGATAAACAGTGGTTTGTTAGAAGATTGGTCTTAAGAGAAAAAGAAGATACAGTTTATTTTAAATTTTTAGTTGACTGTGCCATAGAACAAAGGCACAGGCAAAACTATAGGTTTATCATACACTTATTTTAAGAACTAAAAATAAATTTAAAATTATTTATTCAGTTTTAATGTTTTAGTTAATTTAATTATAGATTCTAGCTGGTGAGTTCTAAATACCTTTTATTTTAGATTTCGTTTTTTCTTTAATTAGACCATATAATAAGATCATATTTACTAACTAGTATTGTTAAATGCCCTTTTTATATTTTTCAATATTTTTTGTTTTGTTTTTTTTTGTATAATTAAGATTTTTGTGACGTTATTTTTTTAACAGTAATTGTTTTTAAAAATTATAGGTACTAAGCATACGGCAGTCAGTTTAAAAATTTTCAGTGTAAATATCTCCCAAAATAGGTTAGTTGTAAAATTGCAATTAGGGTATAAATGTTATACAAGGGGGGCAATAAACCCATTTCAGTGAGTAAACCCCCGCCTCACCCCCAATTTTAAAAATTTCAAATGACGTCACCTTTTTGTAATAAACTAAATCAAATGCCTAATGATTAGTATCCATCAGCGAAAGGTATTTTTTCGGTGATTATATAGAAGTGGGGCTCTAGGTATTGTTTTTTGGCCATAATCGAAAAATGAAATATATTCACAATTTTTTAATTAATTTCTTTCTTGTCATCGGAAAAACAATTATTTCATAAAGGTTTTTTTAATTTGAAAAGTCAAAAAATCAATTTTTTGGCGTTTGACTAAAGATTTGAAGGTTATGCATTATATTTTTTATAATATTTTTATTTTTTTTTTTGTTTTCCATTAAAATAATATAATTTAATAAATAAAACTCAAAAATATAAATTTTTTTTTAATTTAACATTTTTTAATCGAATAATTCACATCCACTATATATATATGAGTATTTATCAGTTGTTTCTCGTTATTTTTTTTTAAATGTTCTACTAGTCATCGGATTTAAAATTCTTGATTTTTTTAAATATTGTAAAAATCATAAAAATAGAGCGATCAATTTTTTTTTAATTATAGTGTAGTTAATTTCTTAACTAACTTTGTAGAGATTTCACCTAACGACATCTTGGTTTGGTCAGTAGATGGCGTTGACGTCCATTACCCATTCATGTTTTTTTTAATTGTTGGTTTTTTGATGTTTACAAGAAAAAAAATTATAAGTATTGCGAAATATTATTAGATGCCCCTCAAATTTGCAGTCACAAGTCAAAATTTTGAATTTTTAATTGCAAAAATCATTATGAATCGGTTTTTTTCAATCATTTAATAATTTTTATCATAAATAATAAACAGTAGACATTATGATTTTTCTTTACTAACAAATAGTGGAGCCCCCCCTTTTTGTATAATTAATTTTTTTTATTTAATTGTGGTGATAAAAAACAGTATTTAAGTAAAAAAAAGTACTTTTTATTAAAATGCTAATTTATTTCATAAGATGCTTAAAATGCGTTCCATTTTTTTTCATACAAAGTAGGTATAATGTATTTATATCTAATGAAATAAAATAGCATTGTAATTAAAAGAAGTCCATTTTACTCGAATTATGTTATTTCATCCAATGTACTAAATAAAAAAATATTGTGAAGAAAGAATACTACTTAAAACCCTTTCATTTGATGTGTCACAAAATGGGTAATGTCACTTTAAATTTTAAAATGAGATGGAGCGCCTGGGAAGTGATTTATCTTGGATTGAAGTATCGTGATTCTAGTGTCCCCTACCTGCATAACATTTGTGTCAAAATAGAATTTTCCAACTACTTTACTTTTCGATAAATTTGGATTAAAAGGTTTTAAATTAAAACCCCGTGAAAATAGAGACAATTATGGGAGGAAAATTTGGGGCAAACGGAGGAATTAGGGGGAAATATATAGGAATTATGGGGAAATATATAGGAATTATTGGGAAATATATAGGAATTATGGGGAAATATAAAGGCATTATGGGGAAATATATGGGAATTATGTAAAATTTTAGGCAATATGGGGAATTATGAGGCAATATAGGGTAATATTTAGTAAATAATTCCCCCAAAAGGCATTATTTGTTCAAAATAACGGAGGTGGTTTCCCCCTCGATTTAATACATTTTAAAGTTGTTAAGGTTTTAAGCGGTGCAAGCTTAATATTTATATTTAAATTGGGAGCATACCTTTTTGGGGTGCTTCTGCAGTTGTAAGGTTTTGAAGACGAGAAGTATCCATATCAAAAGCTTGGGATTTATACGAACCATACCAGATGTATTAATTGATGGTTATTGGAATCATTGCTTACAGCGTTATTTCGCTGGAGAGGTTTCGTTTAGTGAACCCTGCTGGATTGATTCTTTGGCACTTGCACTATCTGCTTCCTTAACTGGTCAGGTGGCGGCTGGGTTGTGAATTGGGTTTTTTAATTTCCATCATTTGGGCCCTTCTATCTTTTCTATGGGCCATATTCTGGTGAGTTTCGGTTGTTTGCGTTGCCAAAGATCTTGCCAAATCTGAACATTTTTTACACTATTTGCTGAAAAAAAAAATAAAATTAATTTTAAAAACCTTTTTTACGCTTATATCATAAGATCACATTTACATATATTTTTTAAACTTGATATTGTCCCTGAAGGTTTGAGGTCTAAATACCAGTACCGGAGAATTTTTAATAAAGTAAGGCAAACATGGAACTTAAAGAGTGCACAGAGCAAATTCCATGAGACATTGATAGATAAAAGAGCGGTAAAGTGGCTAGGAAGCTTCTCCAGATGGGCTGTAAAGGTATAAACTTTATAATGCTCTATTAAGAGCGGCTAGTGAACTGGGTAATTCCTCCGTACAGAACTGTACGATTACCTACAGCTCGTCGGTGGGCAAGAGAAAGAAGTTTTTTTGCTGAGAGAAAGGTCATTAATAGGGCGAACAGCTCTTCTTTGGATGAAATAAAGAATGCTAAGTATTAAGGAAGCAGCCGGTTACGAGACCTAGTAGCAGTATTCCAAGTGGGGATCTGGAATTCATTTATAGTGTATAGGCTAGAAGAAAAATGATATTCTGGATGCATTAGAAGAGTTTACAGAAATTTTTTGGTATATAGAATACAAAAAACCAAAATCTATATAAAAGGTATTTTTTAAATATAGATAGATAAAAGATTTGATCTTACTATCTTTTGACTGTGCAGGGACATATGGAAATACCTAAAAAAAACTCCTTTAAGAGTAAAAATTGTAAAGGAAAGTCTAAAAAACCCCTAATACTGACCTTTTTTGAAAAAGTCATAACTCTAATACTTTTAAAGTTAAAAAGCTGAACTTCGGCAAAATTATTGTTTATAAATGTTGTTCAAACACGCAAAAGGGAACGCTGTCCGTCGAGTAGCTTTTTATTTTAAGCTTAAATATTATGCTGGATATTTTCTATAATTACGCATTAACTGAATTGTCCGATTTGAATTTGGTAAACGGTTTTTTAAACTTTTAAAATTTATTTACAAGTTTGGCGGAGTCACCTTATCCCAAAATGTTAAAAACCCCGGAAAGAGACTGTGTATAAAATTAAAAAATTATTGAACTTAATAGTTTATATCCTCTATAAAAATATTTCCCCAAAGCCGTTTTTTGGGGGAATCCCTTCGGGGAGGAATTTTTTAAAAAAAGTACGGAGGTGGATAGATTGGTATTTTGCAAAATTTTGTTTTATGTTTTTTCCGAAAATTACTTGATATTCGCAATTGAAAATGTCAATTTTTCAACCAAAAAAACAGGGTTTTTGACGGTTTTCGCAATTAACTGAAAAATAAGCATTTTCAAAAATATCATTCTTACCAAAAATATTTTTAAAACAACAAGAATGGGAGCTATGATGCCCATAAACCCAATACAAACGGAGAAATTTGAAAGGGTTTGGGTTTTTATTCTCATATGCAAAAAAAAGTTTCAACGAATACCCAAAACGATACATTTTTCGAAAAGCTCATATATTTTGAAGTATTGAAAATACCTTTTTTTTTGTTTTTTATAAAAGTCTTTAGCGCTAAAATTAAGCGAGTTATGGCCAAAATAAAGTTGATCTCCATTTTTTTTTTTTTTATGAAAAAAAAGTGAAAATCATCCCACTACCACCCCAATTGAAAATAGTTTTGTCACCTTTCAATTTACTTTTTCATGTATTTCTAATATGCTTAGGAAGTTTTACTGGTTTAAGGGGCATATTTTTTAAAAATTTGAGCTTAAAGTGAAAGACATTTTTTTAATTTTGAAAAATAGCCTTTTCCTTAAAATAACTCAAATACCCTTAATGGTGCGTAAAATTTTGTAGAATACAAAATTGTAGGTTTTTCTTTACCAAAAATTTTCGTTTTGTTTTTGTTTACGTATCATTAAGGGTTTTTGAGATAAAATTACAAAAATGTCTCTTTCACGTTAAGCCCTTTTTTTTCAAAAATACGTACTTTAAACCGGTCAAACTTCCTAAGCATATTACAAAAACAAAAATAAAGTGAATTGTAAAGTGACAAAGATTATTTTTAATAAGGGTGGTAATTAGGGGGTGATTTTCACATTTTTTCATAAAAAAAATAGAGATCAACTTTATTTTGGCCATAACTCGGTTAATTTTAGTGCTAAAAACTTTTGTAAGAAACAAAAATAAATTTTTTTTTAAGTACTTTAACAAAGGTTTTATGAGCTTTTCCCAAAAAATGTATCGTTTTTTGGTTATATTACGTTAAAACTTTTAATGTTGGCATTTGACGAATAAGAACCAACCTTCAACAGGCTATAAGTCTGTTTGTATTGAGTCCATGGACATCATAAGTCCACCATTCTTGGTGTTTTTTTATGAGATACATTTTTGGTAGGAATGATATTTTCGATAAAATGCTTACTTTTCGAGTTATTTGCGAAAAACCGTCTGAAAACGTGTTTCTTTTTTTTAGTTAAAAAATTGAAATATTTAATTGCGAATAACTCGAAAAGTAATGCCTTTCGAAAAAAACTTTATAAAACAAAAGTTGCTTAGAATTAGTCAATCTATCCACTTCCGTACTTATTTTTGATAAAAAAAAATCCACCCCCGAGAAGGGGTGGCATTCACCCCCAGGGAAAAAGCGGCAATTTTTGAGGGGTAAACATTTTTATAGAGGATATTAACTTAAAAAAAGTTCAATAGTTTATTTTACATTTTATACACAGTCGCTAGGTTTCAAGATAATAATTTAAGGTGACTCCGCTACTTGTATATCTTCCATTTTCATATAAAATTGGCGAAAACTTTGAAACCTATAATCCGAACGCGCGATCTTGCTCTTGGAGCGAGCTGCTTGCTTAACAGTTTCATATAGAAAACAAAGAAAAGCTTTTGTATGAATTTTGATTTTTTATGTTCTATGCACCAATTTTTAAAAGATAGTACTGATAGTATGCTGTTAAATTTTAGGTGTTAAAACAGCTGAAGGTAAAATGTGCTACATACACCGGGAATTTAATTTTTTTGTGTGCTTTCATCCTTACTTTCACTGGTCTTGTATTTTCGATTACATGTTAGTTACAAAATTTACACAAAATTCTATAAATGCAATTCTTCTGAACCCTTAGGCTTGCCGGGTTACTACACCCAATTATTATCCAAGTTATTTAAATAACTTCGCGCTAACCGAGTTTTTTTCTGTTGCCATGGTAATAAAAATTTGTTTTTGCCTTCTGATTTACTAAGGTCAACCAGATATTAATATACTTATGGTTAGAAGTTATGCCTTCAATTAAAAAAATAAATAAATTATAATTTTTGAATACATATCAACACTCGTACCTTCCTGTTCTTCCGTTTGTAAATCCTCTAAATATAGATGATCATTAGGTTCCTGATTGTAAGATGGTACTGTTGGAGGCAGGTCGTTAAATTCTTCATCCATCATGTCATTATACATTGGGTATTCCATTTTGATAGGTAGTAATCCATGACGGGCTGTATCATCATCAAGTGGTTCTGATTTTATTTGAATACTCTGCAAAATAATACTAGAATAAATTTGGCATGTAAATGGTAAAAATCACCGCTTAAAAAGAATAACATAACGTTAATTATCATGGAGTGTACTTTTAAATACAATGTAAGTCCACATAGGATACATAATATACGGTATTTGAAGATGTTGACTTAGTATAAAGGTTATATAAAAAATGTGTATGTGTGTTTCAAGCAATTTCTCTAAAAATATTCTAATTTGTTTAAAAATACCGTTTTCAGTCTCAAGGTAGTTAATTATTATGTAGTACAGATTGTAAAATACTTTAGACATACCCATTTGCCAGCCGCTTAGTATAAAGGAAAATGGGGCAAAAAACTGATATTATCCCAAGATGTTCTATGAAATGCATATTCACATTGTTTTAAGATTTATGTAAATGAGTGGTCAAAATTAATATTATATGAAGACCAAAAAGTTTCAGAATTCTATATTAAAAGGATGCTTGAATATTTTTTAAAGTTAATAAAACCAATTTCATAAAACTTGACGCAACACAACAAAAAATTGCTTTTTGTCTCGAGCAGATCTAACATGAAAGAATTATAGTGGCTATTTTAAAAGATTTTAAGAAAACAAAGTTTGCATCAATATCGACTATTAAAAAAAAGATTTTTTCAGGTCAAACTGTTCTCTTTGACAATATGTTGGATCTTTCAGAAACAAAGTAGAATATTCATTTGGCTAAAGAAAAACATATGCTCTATATATTGTTTCCAAATTTTTAACACCGTTTTTACTTCTATTCAGTTGGAAGCCAGACAGACCCTTTTTACAAAATTATTTCGGAAAATAATCAAAATGAAGCATGTATAGTGGTGGTGATTCCAGGAATTCCCCTTATTTTTTGAAGAATCAATCAAATACTTAAACTTGAGGTAATGTAATTGATGCATAAACCTATATTTTGAGTAAAATTGAATGGTGGGGCCATCTTGAGAAAAAGAGAGTGGTGTGGCGCATCAATTAAACTTTGACGAGTAATTGACATCCTAGAATATGTCAATCTTTCTCAAAATGGGATACATTTAAAAAACCTGAATATATTAGGATTTGACTTAATAATTCAATAATAACGTTGAGTTAGTGAAAAAAATTTAAATGTTTCCTCAAACTTATTGACACAACAACAGTCGATCCGAAATTTCACGCCAAACATTTTCAAACACAGTAACATCGATATTTCTACAAAATAATATTTGTTATTCTCTGTCGTATATCCATATTGAAGCCAGGTTTCAGTTTCGTACCTGAAAATCAACACACTAATATGCATCTTTCTACAATAATTGTTAATCCTGTCGTATATACAGAAACAGAGATAGTTTTGATAACGTTGTTGTTTATTTTTTGTCGACAGTGACAAAAACAACGAACTTAACGTATTTATTTAAATTATCAAGTTAAATGTTAATGTATTCAGGTAATTATTTAATGTACACCATTTTGAAGTAGGTAAAGGAATTGACTTTATATTCTAGGGGTTTTAAGTACTCGTCAGGAGCTTCAAAATGATGCGCCACAAGATCACTCTTTTAATATTTTTTTCCAAGATGGCGCCCAGCAGCCATCTTAAAATTTTTATCTGCCAATTTTACTCTAAAATATAGTATTTATGCATCAATTACATTACCACAAGTTTTAATATTTTGAATTGATCCGTTCAAAAAATAAAGAGGAGGACATTAAAGAAAAGCCTCGAGAAAAGCACTGTATAGTGACTTCTGTTTTATCTGCTGATTTAAAGAGGATGTCTTCTTTTTAAAGACTCGTACATTTACATAAAAGAAACAGACTAGGCAATGATAAAGCAGTTAAACTAGTTTTATTATTTCATTATAGCACTTAGGTATCGGTATTATTTTCAACAATATTTAGTTTTTCCTTACTACATCTTAATCAACTAATTAAAAGCATCTTAATCCGGTAAACTAATATGATTAATGGTGATTTACTTACCACATCTAGTGCATTTTGTCCAGTAGATTTACTCAGCCATTCTGCCAATTTTGTCTGATTTCTGTGGCATTCCCTCTATAAGAAACCAAGTATCGAGTCTAATGATGCAATCGTTGCATACCATTGTGGATAATTTGTCTTTTTTGTTGACCTGTAACAAAGGACAACAACTTCTTACTCTGTCGAAAAAGTTGGTTTTTAAAACTAAATAAAACACATCCAAAAAATTTTAAAAATTTTGGGTAGATACCATTGTTGTCAAACATACTGGTACAGGGAAATTCACTATGATTCTCTGGACCGTGGGTTAACAACGGGGGGATACCATCCCCAGTGGGCCTAAAGCGTTAGGGTTGGCAAATATTTTTAAGCCAATCAATGACTCGTTATTTGTCTGGTTACCATGGAACCCCAAAATAGTTCCGAAAATAAGCATTATTCACAGAGCTGGGACGGATCCTTTAAAAAAGGAATCAATTTATGGATCCGGATCACCAGTACGAATCACAATGATACTTACAAATGGTACTTAACTACGATACGAATGATAGGTACTACATATTTCAGATAATAAATCAAGTATTAAAGATTTTAGCACGAAGTCCGAGCCGCGAAATATAATTTTAGCCTCATTTTGAAGTGAACTCCTAGACTAATTAATTTTTGGTAAATATCTTTTAAATTAAAATATGTTATTTCCGAGATCAACATGAAACCTTCCTAAAATGAAACATTTTCTTTCCTTTATTCGAAAACTAGCGATACTAGATCTTAAGATTTTTAAATGTGATTTTCGAGATAACCTTAAGTAACTTATAAATGGGACATCTTATTGTAATTTTACGGGAAGTTTCATAAGTACCGTTTATAATTTCGTTGCAAATATAAAAATGTATTATATGTTTAAATTAATTTTTGTAAGATACCCTCAATAGTAATAATAAAATGTCCCATTTCAAAGATCCTCAGGGTTACCTTAAGGATAACATATTAAAAATCATTAAGATCGAGCACTCTAAACTTTTAAGATCAAATGTAAGTAAAATTTATGCCCGTTTTTGATACCACACTCTTTGGTTACGAAGAAAAATGTGACCTATAAAACAACATATTTTGGTTAAAAAATACATGTTAGTTGTGTTTCTTTATTTAAAGATTTTAATAGGCAGAGGATCCTAGGTCAAAATTTGGGAATTTGGAATAGTGTATTCAAAATGGAGGATTTTGGCTTTTATAAACCGATTTATCTCAAATTAGAAATATGAGGAATTGATTTTTTCAAAATCTTTCGAAAGAATCAATCAATTTTGACATGTTTGGGGGCGATCGATTTGCGTTTTTTTTGAGGTTAAGAGCTTATTACTTTTTGGGATCGGTCGCTACAGCCGCTTTAAAGTTATTTTAAAAAAACATATTACAGCTTTGATTCTTCCAAATAGTCTAGGCGATATAGGTGGAACAAAAAAAAATAGTCAAAATAATTACTAATTAATTATAATGGAATGATTAATAATTAAAAAATATAAAAAATGTTATTTTTTGTGTATAAAATATCAGAAAATTTGACGTGGTATAATTTTTGACATACATTTGACATTAATAAGGCATTGATATTTTCTTGTTCATATATTCAAATAAACTTTTCTGTTCGTATATTTCATAACCTACAGCTCATAACTTTTAATTTAATAGTTTTGTTTAGGTGTGAAATTTTCTTACCGAATCGTCCACCCAGCTGCTCGTGTTCGACTTTTTATAGAAAATTAATAATAAGATCTTCCTAATCATATAGTTATGGCGTAAAAGAGTAGATAACATTAAATTAGCATAAAGGCAGGGCTGCCACCCGTCCGAGATTCCGTCTTATTGTTAGTTTTGGATGTGTCGGGGCTGACCGCAATGTGATTTGGGACCAAAATGAAGGAATGTAGTGTACAAGGTGTAAATTGGAGCAAAGTTAAGTACTTTAAAGTTAAGTTAGTTGCAGTTTTGTGATCTTGTCTCACTTGCCTATTGGTTTTATTTCCGTGAAACATTAAAATCACTAGTTGTTTTTGACTAAAGACAATAGACATTCCAAAATCATTATTTAAAGTCAAACAGTATGTAAATTACGTATTTTAATTTGGTCCTGTACCAAATAATACGTGACGAACTACCCTTTTAAGTGTTTCAGGTAGATTTTCTAAAAACCCTTGTACAAATTCTAGGAATACTTAACACTAACCTATAGGCTGCTGACTGTAAGGAAAAATAAGGGGTAATAAATAACAAATTTCTAAGAGGAAATTATACAAATTATATAAATTAAATATTAATAAATATTTATTGAATATGATTGATTATCGTTCCTGAGTGCCTAAGTATTAAAAAAATACAGTCTATTAAATTGACGCTTGTGTTTTTCAGAAGTAGTTCATTTTGTCATAATTGGATGGATTATGTAAATCACAAATGTTTTATTATATTTTCTAATTTATATTTACTTTCAAAGTCATCACTAAAAAAACCCGCTTATATAACTTTTGCTAAAGCTTAAACTTAAAGTCGTACTTGTAGATCTCATACTGCATTGACAAAAATAAGTATTTCCATCAACTAGTTAATAAAAACAGCAGCCGCAATAAAATGATTTGGGTTTTTAGCAACCATATTAGATTTATGTAGTGAAAGAAAACTAGTAATAATACTAAAAAAAAATAGGTTAAAAATTATGCAGTTATTGTGTTTTAAAATAAGACAGTTAAAATTTTATTTAACTTTATATTCAACATAAATCGCACGGTTTAAGCAAAAAATAATTAGTAAAACGGTTAACCCAACAGACCATCCCTGCAACTTTCCACCAAAAAATTAAAAGCGAACCATCGGTGCACACTAATTGCTCCCGC